>JAPDNY010000006.1:181045106-181322606 GCA_029375565.1 Gekko gecko
AGAGCCCCAAGCATTTTAACCTTTCTTCATAAGGAAAGTGTTCCAACCCTGGAGGGGGCAGCAGTGGGAGGGCTTCTAGTGTCCTGGCCCCACTGTTGGACCTCCTGATGGCACCTGATGGTATTTTTGGCCACTGTGTGACAGAGTGTTGGACTGAATGGGCCATTGGCCTGATCCAACGTTGGCTTTTCTTATGTTCTTATGTTCAATATTGTGTACCAGTACTACTGGCTTTCTAACAGGTACCATTGCCTACTGAAGGCATTATTTTCCAGGACCTGAATGGCCCAGGCTGCCCAATCTTGTCAGATCTTGGAAGCCAAGCTGAGTCAGCCCTGGTCGGTACTGGGATGGGAGACCACCAAGGAAGTCCAGGGTCACTACGCAGAGGCAGGCAAGGGCCATCCACCTCCGAACACCCCTGGCCTCGAAAACTCTACGGGGGTTGCCATGGGAGTTGTGACTCAAGGGCGATTCCCACCACCGCCAGGCGTGATTTACAAAAAGAGAGGAAGCCCAAACGCAAAATGTGGAATTAAGTGCGCTGGTCATTGGTCTCCTATTTTAATACGCGATTAAGTGTTTCCTTTGGAATGTGTAAAGCCATAACGGAAGAGAGAGGCAGAGACCCTACAAAGATCGGGATGACCACGTGGGCAGTGCAGCTCAACTGCCGGCGCAAAACAGGGAACGCCTCGTATCCCACGCAGGCTCAGGCACACACAAAACGAACGCCGAGAGACGGCGTCTCCTAAAAAGATATCCGCACAGCTAACAGCTTCAGAGGACCGGTGCTCCTGCTAAGCGGTGGATTCTTCTGAGCGAAAATTCTACTCTGTGAGCCGCTGCCATTAAAGTTGTGAGTGAGCAATTTGGTCGCTGCATAAATGAGCTTGCTCTGGAGCCCTCCTTAAGAACATAAGAACATAAGAGAAGCCAGTGTTGAATCAGGCCAATGGCTCATCTAGTCCAACACTCTGTCACACAGCGGCCAAAATATACCAGGTGCCATCAGGAGGTCCAGCAGTGGGGCCAGGACACCAGAAGCCCTCCCACTGCTGCCCCCTCCAGCACCAAGAATAGAGTGCATCCCCTGCCCCAGACTGAGAGTTCCTTGTGGCTAATAGCCACTGATGGACCTCTGCTCCATATGTTTATCTAATTCCCTCTTGAAACTGTCCATGCTTGTAGCTGCCACCACCTCCTGTGGCAGTGAATTCCATATGTTTCTTCCTGAGCTGAGACAAAAATGGGTGAGCCAGAGGCTAAAAAACTGTGAGCAGGCTCACACTCACTCAGCTTGGAGGGAACACTGCAGAGGACCCAAGCAAAAGAGGCCAGATTGTGAAGGGAAACAAAACTTTGCATTCCCCCCTTCCTTCCTGCAGTCTCCAGTTCAGTGATGCAGAACCAGGAACCCACAGGTGCCAGGATGCCCACCAATATGTTTCCTTGGTGCTTCTCCGAAACAGCTGCTCGTCTCCAAAGCAAAGAACCACAGAGAGTGATTCAAATGTGGAATTGGCTGCCAGAGGATGTAGTGATGACCAGAGGAATAAACAGCTTTAAAGAGGGATAAGATAGATTCATGGAGGATAAGTCTATCAATGGCTATGGTGACTGAGAGGAACCTCCACATTCAGAGGCACTAAGCCTCTGAATCCCAGAGCCAGGAGGCAACATCAGGGGAAGGCCTCAGCATCTATTCCATGTTGTTGGCCCTCCAACTGGTTGGCCACTGTGTGAGACGGGATGCTGGACTAGATGGACCACTGGTCTGATCCAGGAGGGCCCTTCTGATGCTCTTAGGAAGGCCTCGGCCTCTCTGCCCTGTTGTTGGCCCTCCAGAGGAACTGGTTGGCCACAGTGTGAGACAGGATGCTGGACTAGATGGACCAGTCATCTTATTCAGCAGGGCTCTTCTGACGTTCTTGTGAAGGCCTCGGCCTCTATGCCCTGTAGTTGGCCCTCCAGAGGAACTGGTTGGCTATGTGGGACAGGATGCTGGACTTGCTGAACCCCTGGTCTCACCCAGCATGGCCCTTCTGATGTTCTTATGAAGGCCTCGGCCTCTCTGCCCTGTTGTTGGCCCTCCGGAGGAACTGGCTGGCCTCTGTGTGAGACAGGATGCTAGACTAGATGGACCACTGGTCTGATCCAGCAGAGCTCTTCTGAAGTTCTTATGAAGGCCTCGACCTCTATGGCCTGTTGTTGGCCCTCCAGGGGAACTGGTTGGCCACTGTGTGAGACAGGATGCTGGACTAGATGGACCACGTGGTCTGATCCAGCAGGGCCCTTCTGATGCTCTTAGGAAGGCCTCAGCCTCTCTGCCCTGTTGTTGGCCCTCCAGAGGAACTGGTTGGCCACAGTGTGAGACAGGATGCTGGACTAGATGGACCAGTCATCTGATTCAGCAGGGCTCTTCTGACGTTCTTGTGAAGGCCTCGGCCTCTATGCCCTGTAGTTGGCCCTCCAGAGGAACTGGTTGGCTATGTGGGACAGGATGCTGGACTTGCTGAACCCCTGGTCTCACCCAGCATGGCCCTTCTGATGTTCTTATGAAGGCCTCGGCCTCTCTGCCCTGTTGTTGGCCCTCCGGAGGAACTGGCTGGCCTCTGTGTGAGACAGGATGCTAGACTAGATGGACCACTGCTCTGATCCAGCAGGGCTCTTCTGATGTTCTTATCAGGGAAAGGCCTCGGCCTCTATGCCCTGTTGTTGGCCCTCTAGGGGAACTGGCTGGTCCCTGTGTGAGACGGGATGCTGGACTAGCTGGCCCCCTGGTCTGATTCAGCAGGTCTGATCCAACATTCCAAAAGAGCTTAGCAACTGTGGTGACACCCACTCTGGACCCTGAAGCGTTCTTCTCTGTAGACCAAGCTAGTTGCCCCTTTCTTCCCAGGTACACAACTGGCCAAGCACACAATAGGAGAAGGCCAGACCTTCCACGGCATGGCACACCTCTGTCTTTCCAAGCCAGAATAATCAACGCTTTATTGCATAAGTCTGAGATCTCCCCTTACCTGCTGAGAGGCCCACGTCGTTCCTTCTGTGCCAGCCTGGCCTTCTGTCCCCGGATGGGGCACAGTCTTTCCTTCTCCGCCACCAGCAGCAATGCTCAGACCCTCACTTGTCAGAGGAGTTACTCCTGAAGCCTGCTCCTCCTTTCCAAAGGCAAGGAGGCCTTCTGGGTCCTCTCTCCCCTCGCCAGCCCCTGCCCCAGAGTCCGCTGAGGGGTCTTCAACCTCCCCGCAGGCCCCGTCTTCCTCAGCTGTTGGTTCGGGCTCTTCTTCCACTAGGAAAAGAATAAATTGCAGAACGAAGGTCAAAGCAGGAGGGCCCCCTGAGCATAAGAAGCCTGCCTTTCATCGAATTAGACCCTCGGTCAGGAGCTGCGGTGGCTCAAGTGGTTAAGATGCTGAACTGCAGGCTGTGGAAGGTCAGTAGTTCAGCAGTTCAAGACCCGAGAGTGCCACATGACGGAGTGAGCTCCCATCTCTAGTTCCAGCTCCTGCCAACCTAGCAGTTCGAAAGCAAGAAATTGCAAGTAGATCAATAGGTACCACTTTGGTGGGAAGGGAACAGCGTTCCATGCGCCTTGGTGTTTAGTCATGCCGGCCACATGACCATGGAAACGTCTTCGGACAGCGCTGGCTCTTCGGGTTTGAAACGGAGATGAGCACTGCAACCCTAGAGTCAGATTCGACTGGCTTTCGAGCAAGGGAACCTTTACCTTTACCTTTACCATCAAGGTCAGTTTGGTCTACTCAGACTGGCAGCCGCTCTCCAGGGTCTCAGGCAAAGGTCTTCTGTATCACCTGGTCCTTTTAGCTGGAGATGCCGGGAGATAGAACCTGGGACCTTCTGCATGCCAAGCAGATGCTCTGCCACTGAACCACGGCCCCTCCCCAAAGGGGTTCGATACACACGTGAACTCATGAAGCTGCCTTTATCGGTATTGTCTACTCTGACCGGCAGCAGTTCTCCAGGGTCCTACGCAGAAGTCTTTCCCGTCACCTCCTACCTGATCCTTAACTGGAGATGTCGGGGATTGAACCTGGGACCTTCGGCATGCCAAGCAGATGCTCTTCCATTGAGCCACGGCCCTTCCTGAGTGTGCACAAGCGGACATCAGGGGCCGACTGGGCTGTTTTTCATTCATAATTGGGAACTGGGTGGCCAAAAAGTTCTAGAGGAGGGGGTGAGAAATCTGCCCCATCGCTACTGCCTCATAAACCATTTTGCCTTATAAACCATTTTGGTACACTACAGGGAGAAGACGAAGGGTTTCTTTTTTGTTGGTTTTTGTTTTTAAGTACCCTAAGGTACACTTTTATTATCCTTCCCTATTATATAAAAGAGTAGTGGTCAGCCAGCTTGACCATATAAGGGATGCCCATATAAGGGAAAAATGTGCGGCGGAATCCATTGGCCCTGGGGGCTGCCACTCAAACGTGGGGCCCTGGACATTGGCTGCCGTGCCTGGCTGCGTGGCCTCAACACTGCCCACGCTGCGACAGAGGGAGCCGACGGGCAGCATGAGAACTTCGCGTCGCCGGCAGGAGAGGGGAGGACGGGGCATTCGGCGCGGCGGCTTGCCTTGCACGCAGCACATGGGGCCGCCGCACCTGGCCAGTGCTGGGGAGCCGGAAAGGGGAGCGTGGGACCCTCGGTGCGCACGGGCCACCGTGACTGGACAGTACTGCAGCACCAAGGAACGGAGGGGAGGGGCAGGAACTTCGTGGTGGTGGCTGGCCTTAGGCAGGGAGCCAGCTAGCACCCGTTGCATATGAGACCACAATGGGCTTGGCCGCTAGTTTTTCAATAAACACTACGGACATACAAACATACGCATACCTAACATACACTAAACTACTACATATAACACCTGTTCCAAGAGACTCATTTCTTGTTCCTTCTTCAGTTAACTATTTTTTTTTGTAAATCCAGTTTTCTATATTCAAACCAGGTTTGTCCTTTCTCTGTCCTCAGATCATGACATTTAATGTCCATTTGCGCTTACATTATACCATTCATAAAACCTCTTCCACGTTTTTTGAAAAGTCCACTCTGTGCCGGCTCTCATCTCTAGAGTTTGTCATTCTCTGCCGTTTCAAAAAGTTTATTCACATACCTTGCTGGTATCTCCATTGTTTTCCAGTACTTGGCATACAAAATTCTCACAGCTGTCGATGTGGGAACAATCAGATATCTATCTGCTTTATCAAAATCTTTCAGAAATATATTCAACAGCAATCTCTCTGGGGTGAATGAAACACTATTTCTTATTTCTTTCTTTCATCATCTTATGAACCCATCTCCGAAATCTTTTTGCCTCATCACACAGCCACCACATATGATAAAAGGTGCCAGTTTTGTTTTTACACTTCCAGCATTTATCTGAGCAATTTACAAAACATAAACTAAACGAGAAGATGAAGGTTAATGTGAGGGGGGAAGTACATTTGGGGCCATGGTGTTCTGGCCTAGGTGTGGATCGCCTGAACACACCTGAAATTTAGTCAGACCATTCGACTACCAAAGCTCAACCCTGTCTGCTCTGACAGACCGCAGCTTTCCTGGAACCTCCATATCACCAGCTCCAGGGCCTTTTTTTAACTGGAGATGCCGGGGATTGAACCTGGGACCTTCGGCATGCGGAGCAGAGACATTGCCACTGAGCTACAGGCCCTTTCTAGGGCTCTGCTCCTAGTGGGGCTCTGCTGAGAAACATTTCATCATACTGAGACAGCATCTCTGCAGGGCAATTTCTTTTCCTTTTTTTTGCATTTTGTTTCATTGAAGAACTGAATGACAAATAAAAATTACGATTTTAGCTAGTAATATATACATACTTCTTACATCACAATTTCTTTTGTGCTTTTTTGACGGATGCAATATACATTTCTGATTGCTTAAATAATCGACAATAAAAGCTTCTTTTCTTTCTTTCCTTTTAGCTCTTCAGTTCTTCTACTTCTCAGTGTTAACCTATGCTGCACTTTTAAGTATTTTAAGCAAGACTTTTCAACATACCCACAACATTTGCAGGGCAATTTCAAGAAGCCACCTTGCCGTGGTTGTTCATATGCAGCCATCTTGGGATTCCTGAATGTTTTAGATTCCTGAATGTTTCAGAATGTTTTCCCATCCTCATTGGAAACAGGGGAGCCACTGAATTTTCTACTGCATGTATGCGCCATTACCCTAGTCCTCACTATTTTTTAAGGAAGGAAAACACTTATTTTTCATCTCAGTTTACACCAGTATTCTATTAATCATCGGGGATTTGTAATTCAGAACATCAGAAGAGCCCTGCTGGATCAGACCAGTGAGGGTCCATCAAGTCCAGCCTCGTGCCTCACACAGTGGCCAACCAGTTCCTCTGGAGGGCCAACAGCAGGGCAGAGAGTCCAAAACCTTCATAAGAACATCAGAAGAGCCCTGCTGGATCAGACCAGTGGTCCATCTAGTCCAGCATCCTGTCTCACACAGTGGCCAACCCGTTCCTCTGGAGGGCCAACAACCTGGCACAGAGGCTGAGGCCTTCATAAGAACACAAGAAGAGCCCTGCTGGATCAGACGAGTGGTCCATCTAGTCTAGCATCCTGTCTCACAGAGGGGCCAACCTGTTCCTCTGGAGGGCTGACAACAGGGCATAGAGGCTGAGGCCTTCATAAGAACATCAGAAGAGCCCTGCTGGATCAGCCCAGTGGTCCATCTAGTCCAGCATCCTGTCTCACACAGTGGCCAACCGGTTCCTCTGGAGGGCCAACAACAGGGCATAGAGGAAGAGGCCTTCATAAGAACATCAGAAGAGCCTTGCTGGATCAGCCCAGTGGTCCATCTAGTCCAGCATCCTGTCTCACTCAGTGGCCAGCCAGTTCCTCTGGAGGGCCAACAACAGGGCATTGAGGCTAAGGCCATCCCCTGATGTTGCCTCCTGGCTCTGGAATTCAGAGGTTTAGTGCCTCTGTATGTGGAGTTTCCCCCTCAGCCACCATGGCTAGTAGCCATTGATAGACCTATTCTCCATGAATCTATCTAATCCCTTTGAAAATTGTTTATTCCTGTGGAAAGGAGATTGTAAACCACTCTGAGACTCCATTGGATAGTGAAGGGTGGGGTATAAATCCAATCTCTCTTCTCTCTCTCTTGGGGTTTGTGACCCAGCAAGTGAGGGACCTAAAGGTCCCGACTTTTGGACTGAAGACTGATCATCTGTGCTGTCCAGGAGAAGAGGACACGGAGGTCTTCTCCCCTGGGGAGCATGTGGAAAGTGCTGTCAAGTCACCACTGACTTATGGAGACCCCAGAGGGTTTCCAAGGCAAGAGGCAAGCAGAGGTGGCTTGCCCTGGCCTGTCTCTGTGAAGCAACCCTGGACTTCCTTGGTGGTCTCCCATCCAAGTACTAACCAGGACCGACCCTGCTTAGCTTCCGAGATCTAACAAGATCTGGCTAGCCCGGGGCATCCAGGTCAGGGCAGACAGACAGAGTTGGTTTTCCCTTGCCTGCCTCTGCAATAGCAACCCTGGACTTTCTTGGTGGTCTCCCATCCAAGTACTAACCGGGGCTGACCCTGCTTAGCTTCCGAGATATGAATGAAATCGGGCTAGACTAGGCCATTTGGGTAAGGTGTAGTGGTTAAGACTGAGCCAGTTTGGTGCAGTGGTTAAGTGTGCGGACTCTAATCTGGGAGAACCGGATTTGATTCCCCACTCCTCCACTTGCACCTGCTGGATGACCTTGGGCAACCCATAGTCCTGCCAGAGCTGTCCTCGAAAAAGAGCAGTTTCTGTCAGAGCTCGCTCAGCCCCACCTACCTTACAGGTGGTGTCTGTTGTGGGGAGGGGAAGGGAAAGGGGTTTGTAAGCCCCTCTGAGACTCCCTTGGGTAGTGAGGGGCAGGGTATAAATCCAATCTCTTCTTCTTCTTCTTCTACCTCGCAGGGTGTCTGTTGTGGGGAGGGGAAGGGGAAGGAGTTTGTCAGCTGCTCTGAGACTCCTTTGGGTAGTGAAGGGCGGGGTATAAATCCAATCTCTTCTTCTTCTTCTACCTCACAGGGTGTCTGTTGTGGGGAGGGGAAGGGAAGGGAGTCTGTAAGCCGCTCTGAGGTTCCTTTGGGTAGTGAAGGACGGGGAATAAATCCAATCTCTTCCTCTTCTTCTACCTCACAGGGTGTCTGTTGTGGGGAGGGGAAGGGAAGGGAGTCTGTAAGCCGCTCTGAGACTCCTTTGGGTAGTGAAGGGCGGGGTATAAATCCAATCTCTTCTTCTTCTCCTTCTAAGGGGAGCTGGTCACGTTAACCCCTTATAAACTGGTTACAACCCTCCCACTCGGAAGACTTGCAGCCTGGGATCTCTGGAGGCGTTCTCTCCCCACCTTTGACGAAATCCAGCTGGTACAGGACTCTTTCCTCCGCATTGAAGTCCACCTCGTAATGCTCCATGTTGTCGTAACCCGATTCCAGGGGGTCGAGCTTGCAGCTCTGGGCCATTTCTGAAATCCTGGAGAGGGGGAAGACAGCGGGGTTGCCGACTCGGGCCAGGAAATCCCTGTAGACTAGGGGGTGAAGCCTACGGAAGTCAGGGGTCGGGGGGAGGGCCCTCGGGGGGGGTATAATGCCACAGAGTCCACCCTCCAAAACAGCCATTTTCTCCAGGGGAACTGATTTTTGTAGTCTGGAGCTCAGTTGTAATTCCGGGAGACCCTCCCCTCCTCCCCAGGCCCCACCTGGAGGTTGGCAACCCTGGAAGGCATCGACAGACTCTCGGAGGGTGTCCTTCCCCTTTGCAAACAGAGAAAAGGATTTGAGAGGTGGGTCCATTTGGACGAAGGAGGATACTTACTTGCGGATGAGGACTTTTGCATTCTGACACAGGAGAGAGCAGGAGAGAGAGAAGACAAGGAAGAAAAGTCAGCAGTTTGAAAGGCTCCCGGGAAAGAGAGCCTCTTGGCTTGGGATTTCCAGCCATCAGTCAGAAAATGCACTTGTTCCATTTGTCATTTAAAACATTCACGTCCTGCCATTCATGCTCAGCCCAGGGCGGCCGACAAATACGACAAAAGGGTCAGGGAATGCCAGCTACCAAAATAACACATAGGACTGCAGTATAAGAACAGCCTTGTTAGATCAGACCAATAGTCCATCTAGTCCAGCATCCCGTCTTACACAGGGGCCAACCAGTTCCTCTGGAGGGCCAATAACAAAACAGAGAGGCCGAGGCCTTCATGAGAACATTGGAAGAGCCCTGCTGGATCAGACCAGTGGTCCACCTAGTCCAGCCTCCTGTCTCACACAGTGGCTAATCAGTTCCTCTGGAGGGCCAACAACAGGGCGTAGAGGCCGGGGCCTTCATAAGAACATCAGAAGAGCCCTGCTGGATCAGACCAGTGGTCCATCTAGTCCAGCCTCCTGTATCACACAATGGCCAACCAGTTCCTCTGGAGGGCCAACAACAGGGCACAGAGGCCGAGTCCTTCATAAGAATATCAGAAGAGCCCTGCTGGATCAGACCTGTGGCCCATCTAGTCCAGCATCCCTCCTCACACAGTGGCCAACCAGTTCCTCTGGAGGGCCAATAACAAAACAGAGAGGCCGAGGCCTTCATGAGAACATCAGAAGAGCCCTGCTGGATCAGACCAGTGGTCCATCTAGTCCAGCCTCCCATCTCACACAGTGGCTAACCAGTTCCTCTGGAGGGCCAGCAACAGGGCACAGAGGCCGAGTCCTTCATAAGAATATCAGAAGAGCCCTGCTGGATCAGACCTGTGGCCCATCTAGTCCAGCATCCCTCCTCACACAGTGGCCAACCAGTTCCTCTGGAGGGCCAATAACAAAACAGAGAGGCCGAGGCCTTCATGAGAACATTGGAAGAGCCCTGCTGGATCAGACCAGTGGTCCACCTAGTCCAGCCTCCTGTCTCACACAGTGGCTAACCAGTTCCTCTGGAGGGCCAACAACAGGGCGTAGAGGCCGGGGCCTTCATAAGAACATCAGAAGAGCCCTGCTGGATCAGACCAGTGGTCCATCTAGTCCAGCCTCCCATCTCACACAGTGGCTAACCAGTTCCTCTGGAGGGCCAGCAACAGGGCACAGAGGCCGAGTCCTTCATAAGAATATCAGAAGAGCCCTGCTGGATCAGACCTGTGGCCCATCTAGTCCAGCATCCCTCCTCACACAGTGGCCAACCAGTTCCTCTGGAGGGCCAATAACAAAACAGAGAGGCCGAGGCCTTCATGAGAACATCAGAAGAGCCCTGCTGGATCAGACCAGTGGTCCATCTAGTCCAGCCTCCCATCTCACACAGTGGCTAACCAGTTCCTCTGGAGGGCCAGCAACAGGGCACAGAGGCCGAGTCCTTCATAAGAATATCAGAAGAGCCCTGCTGGATCAGACCTGTGGCCCATCTAGTCCAGCATCCCTCCTCACACAGTGGCCAACCAGTTCCTCTGGAGGGCCAATAACAAAACAGAGAGGCCGAGGCCTTCATGAGAACATCAGAAGAGCCCTGCTGGATCAGACCAGTGGTCCATCTAGTCCAGCCTCCCATCTCACACAGTGGCTAACCAGTTCCTCTGGAGGGCCAGCAACAGGGCACAGAGGCCGAGTCCTTCATAAGAATATCAGAAGAGCCCTGCTGGATCAGACCTGTGGCCCATCTAGTCCAGCATCCCTCCTCACACAGTGGCCAACCAGTTCCTCTGGAGGGCCAATAACAAAACAGAGAGGCTGAGGCCTTCATGAGAACATCAGAAGAGCCCTGCTGGATCAGACCAGTGGGCCATCCAGTCCAGCCTCCTGTATCACACAATGGCCAACCAGTTCCTCTGGAGGGCCAACAACAGGGCACAGAGGCTGAGGCCTTCATAAGAGCCTAAGAAGAGCCCTGGTGGATCAAACCACTGGTCCATCCAGTCCAGCCTCCTGTCTCACACAGTGGCCAACCAGTTCCCCTGGAGGGTCAACAACAGGGGATAGAAACCGAGGTCTTCATAAGAAAAGCCCTTTTGGATCGGACCAGTGGTCCATCTAGTCCAGCATCCTGTCTCACACAGCAGTCAACCAATTTCCCCTGGAGGGCCAAAACAGAGCAGAGAGACCGAGGCCTTCCCCTGATGTTGCCTCCTGGCTCTGGGATTCAGAGGATTAGTGCCTTTGAACGTGGAGGCTCTGTCATCATGGCTAGCAGGCACTGTTAGACCTCTCCTCCATGGATCTATCTAATCACCTTTTAAAGCTGGTTGGCCACTGTGTGGGACAAGATGCTGGACTAGATGGACCATCGGTCTGATCCAGCAGGGATCTTCTCATAGAATCATAGAGTTGGAAGGGATCTCCAGGGCCATCTAGTCCAACCCCATGCACAATGCAGGGAATTCACAAATACCTCCCCTCCACACCTCCATACCTCCACACCTCAGCCTCTGTGCCCTATTGTTGGCCCTCTAGAGGAACCATTTGGCTGCTGAGTGAGACAGGATGCTGGACTAGATGGACCTCTGATACGATCCAGCAGGGCTCTCTTGATGTTCTTATGAAGGCCTTGGCCTCTCTGCCCTGTTGCTGGACCTCCGAAGGAACCGGTTGGCCATGGTGTGAGACAGGATGCTGGACTAGAAGGACCACTGATCTGATCCAGTAGGGCTCTTCTGATGTTCTTATGCCTGGTTCACTGGCAGGAGATACCAAGCAGAGCTGCACAGACGTCTTCCCACCCCCAGCTCTCTGGTCGCTCACCTGCACAAAAACGGCCATCTGCGGCTCCTCCATCGATTGCAGAGACGTGTCCACCAGCTTGGAGGATGCGTCGATGTGGTCACTGCAGGCTTTGGTTAGGGACTTCAGATGCTGGGTCTTCTCCTCCCGCTCGTACGTAATCCTCTGCAACATGATCTTCCGCCTCTCTTCCAGAATGACGCACATCCGGTCGAACTTCTCACACAGAGCCTGTTTCTGGGTTTTGCAGTTGTCCTGCCACAGAGAGGCAAAGAGATTAACCTGTGACTGATACCCTCGGACAGTGAAAGAGGAACAGAGGACAGTCTACAAAGGAACAAAGAATCCGATTGTTAAGTAGGCACAGGGGTCTTTTCGTAGAAAAACAGCTGCAGGAGCTCATTAGCATATGGTATGCTAATGAGCTATTAGGCTATTAGCATATGTCATGCCCCCTGACATCACTGGAAGTGACGTCAGAAGGGGAAGCAAAAGGGGGGGAGGCATCTTCAAAAGCCTCCCCTTCCCTTCCCCAGCTGGTCTGGGTGGGGGAGCTAAGAGGGAAGGGGTTTAAAGTTTAAAGTCCTTCTCATGAGAGTTGGGCCACAGAAGGAGGAAAGAGAGAAGGAAAGAGAGAGAGTAGAGATAAGGAAAGAAGGAAGGAAAGAGGGAAAGAAAGAGAAGGAAGAAGGAGGGAGACAGGGAAAGGAGGAAAAAGAGAAAGAGAAGAAGGTGGGAAAGAAAGAAAGAAAGAAAGAAAGAAAGAAAGAAAGAAAGAAAGAAAGAAAGAGAGAGAGAGAGAGAGAGAGAGAGAAGAAGAAGAAGAAGAAGAAGAAGAAGAAGAAGAGAAGAGAAGAGAAGAGAAGAGAAGAGAAGAGAAGAGAAGAGAAGAGAAGAGAAGAGAAGAGAAGAGAAGAAGGAGGGAAAGAGGAAAAAGAGAGAAAGAAAGGAGGGAATGAAAGCAATTTGGCAGCAATTCGGCCCCATTATATCCTATGGGCCATTGAAGTCAATGGTGAAAACATAGGGTATATTCTGGGGGCTGGAGGGGAGGGGGTTTCAGGGAGAGGCTCCAAATTCACAGGGTAGCTGATGGAGCCTCTCCCCAAGATACCCACCAAGTTTAAGAACATTGGACCAGGGGGTCCAATTCTATGGGCCCCCAAACAGGTTGCCCCCATTCCCTCCATTGTTCTCTATGGTGGGAAAAAAAGTCACGGGACGCCGGCTGGGGGCGGGACTTGGCTGCTGCCCCCCAAAAAGACCCCTGAGTAGGCAACTCAATAAGAGGCAGTGATTTCAGCAAAAGTGATTCAGCTTTACTCGTAACAGCAAACTCAACGATCAGACCACTCAGCGACAACACGACACACAAGTGGAGCACAGCTCCTTCTTTTAAACAGTCCGGGGCTGTCGAAGCCACGCCCACAAATAAGTTCAGGGCCAATGGTCTGTCAGAGAGAAAGACCAATCAGGTCTGTTCCCTCTATAACACGTATTGACACTGTGATTGGTTGCTCAGTACTATTCCATAGGAACGGCCAATAAGAATGTGACATCTTATGATCCTTGCATAGAATCGAGCTTCACAGGGTAGAGTGTAGGCAGTGTTCACAGTAAAGACATGACACCGATCGTTTTCGGGAAGTCCTGCAAACGAACAGCCCTCGAAAAGAGACGACTCACAGTCCGCGCTCCCGATAAACTGTGGAGCGTTGTGAGCAAAAATCCTACTTTGCGAGCGACTGGCATTGAAAGTTGTGAGCGGGCAATTGGGCTGCTGCATAAATTAGTTTGCTCTGCAGCCCTCCTTCCTGAGCGGAGACGAAAACGTGTGAGCCGGAGGCTAGAAAACTGTCAGCTGGCTCACACTAACTGAGCTTAGAGGGAACGCTGCTCACCCTTCAGGGTAATAATGCTAAACCAAGCACCCCCAGCATGGTACCTTGTGGACGCCACTGTGTGCAGTTCTGAACATAAGAACATAAGAACATAAGAACATAAGAGAAGCCAATGTTGAATCAGGCCAATGGCCCATCTAGTCCAACACTCTGTCCCACAGCGGGCAAAATATACCAGGTGCCATCAGGAGGTCCAGAAGTGGGGCCAGGGCACCAGAAGCCCTCCCACTGCTGCCTCACTTCAAAAAGGATGTGGACGAAATCGAGAGGGTGCAGAAGAGAGCGACGAGGAGGATCAGGGGTCCGGAGACTGAGCCCTACAAGGAAAGGCCGAGGGCCTTGGGAATGTTTAGTTTGGAGAAGGGGAGACTGAGGGGGGACATGGTTGCTTCCTTTAAATATTTGAAAGGCTGTCATTTGGAGGAGGGCAAAGAGCTGTTCCAGCTGGCAGCAGAGGAGAGGACCCGAAGCAACCGGTTTAAATGACCTGCAGAAAGGTATCGGCTGGATATTAGGAAAAACTTGTTCACGGTCAGAGTGGTTCAGAGGTGGAATCAGCTGCCTAGAGAGGTGGTGGTGAGCCTCTCCTTCGCTGGCAGCTTTCAAGAGGAGGCTGGACGAATATCTGTCAGGGATGCTTTAGGCTGGTCCTGCATTGGGCAGGGGGCTGGACTAGATGGTCTCTATGGCCCCTTCCAACTCTGTGATGCTATGATTCTATCTATGGTTCTAACATACCTAATCAATGGAACCGCCGTGACCTCCATTTTGTTGCTTTCTCCAGGCAGATCCCGCGTGGTCTCAATTTGGTAGCCAAGTTCTCGATTCGTTTTGTTATCTCGAGGTTCAGTAAAGTTACTCAGAGCAATCTCCCTCTCAGCGTTCCAACCTTGGGAAGTCTTTCGAGTCACAGTGTTCCCTCTAAGCTGACTCAGTGCGCCAGCTCACCGTTTTTTAGCCTCCGGCTCGCGCATTTTTGTCTTTGCTCAGGAAGGATGGCTCCAGAGCGCACTAATTTAAGCCGTAGCCAAATTGCTCGCTCACAGTTTGGTGCAGTGGTTAAGTGCGCGGACTCTAATCTGGGAGAACCGGGTTAGATTCCCCCACTCCTCCACTTGCAGCTGCTGGATGACCTTGGGCAAGCCGCAGTTCTGGCAGAACTGTTCTCTCAGGAGCAGTTCTCGAGAGAGCTCTCTCAGCCCCACTTACCTCACAGGGTGTCTGTTGTGGGGAGGGGAAGGGAAAGGAGATTGTGAGCTGCTCTGAGACTCCTTTGGGGAGTGAAGGGCGAGGTATAAATCCAATCTCTTCTTCTTCTACCTCACAGGGTGTCTGTTGTGGGGAGTGGAAGGGAAAGGAGTTTCTAAGCCACTCTGAGATTCCTTTGCGTAGTGAAGGGTGGGGTATAAATCCAATCTCTTCTATTCTTCTACCTCACAGGGTATCTGTTGGGGGGAGGGGAAGGGAAAGGAGTCTGTGAGCTGCTCTGAGACTCCTTTGGGTAGTGAAGGGCGGGGTGTAAATCCAATCTCTTCTTCTTCTTCTTCTTCTTCTTCTTCTTCTTCTTCTTCTTCTTCTTCTTCTTCCTTCTTCTTCTTCTTCTTCTTCTTCTTCTTCTTCTTCTTCTTCTTCTTCTTCTTCTTCTTCTTCTTCTTCTTCTTCTTCTTCTTCTTCTTCTTCTTCTTGACAACTCCCACTTGAGAAATATTGGGAGATTTGGGGATGGAGTCTAAGAAGGACAGGGTTTGGGGAGGAGACCTCCGTGGGCTATAAGACCACAGAGTCCACCCTCCAAAGCTGCCTTTTTTCCTGGGGAATTGAGCTCTGTCATCTGGAGAGCAGTTGTAATCCCAGGAGATCTCCAGTCCCCACCTGGGGGTTGGCAGCACTAATCTGTACACACCCAGACAGGGGAAATGCTTGTAAATGTTCAAATATTGGGCCGGGCCCGTCATATCCTCATACAGTTGATGCCGGCTGTCAGTATTTCTCCCAACGCCCAAGCCAAAAGGCTTACAAACGTCACCTTTCCCCGACATGCGTCACCTTTAAATCAACAACGATCGTTCGGTGCCATTCTGAAACTGCGTCTCTAAGAGAAATCCTGACAGAAGGCGACGAGCTATAAGCAAAAGCCCATGACAGATCTTCTTCCCTCTGGGGAAAAGTTGATTTAAAAGAAAAAAAGAAAAAAAAGAAATCACCTTTTTTTATAAGTACGCGGAAATCCATTAAAACGCTAGCGATGTGAGAAGTATTTCAGTCCCACCCACCCGTTACTTTAACATCTCCTTAATTTACTTTCTTGAAACGAGATCTTCGATCGCGTTGGGGTGGGGGGTGGGGGCGATTGCAGGGGCGAATTCAGAATTCACTGAAATATTAGTAACATTCCCCACCCCCCTTGGTGTTTGTATAAAGATTTCAAGCATCCTGAATCACATGTGGAAGAAGACAATTCAGCGCTTGAAGGAAAGGTCCTTGAGGCAGGACTCCGGAGCTTTTAATTCCACTGACCCTGCCTGTGCACCACTGGCCAGCGAAACGTCCCGGCAGCTGTCAATCAGTGGTCTCTCTGCCCTTCCACAAATATATGGGGGGGGGCTGGAACGTGGGGAACGGATGACACATCCCTGTCCGTTGCTTTCTAAACAGGCACAGGAGGGGCACAGGGAGACAGCCGTTTGCTATAAATATTTTCCCGGGGGCTTCTCTGTCATCATTCAGACTTTGAGCCTGCCAGTTGGTGAATATGGTCTGTTTTTTTTAAATTTACTCTGTCTCCCCGGTTTGTGTTTCGCATGCGTCACTCTGTGCCTTCCTTTAATTCTTTTTTTTTTTAACTTAGTGCTCTGATCCTGTAGCTTTTGAAAAAACACATCTGCACCACTGTTTTTACCTGCTATGGTTTAATAGCTGCAATTTTGTTTTCATAGAATCGTAGAGTTGGAAGGGACCTCCAGGGTCCTCTAGTACAACCCCCTGCATAAGGCAGGAAATCCAGAAATACCTCCCCCCACACACACACACACCCAGTGACCCCCTGCTCCACGCCCAGAAGATGACAAAAAACCTCAAAGATCCCCGGCCAAACCAGCCTGGAGAAAAATTGCTTCCTGAGCCCAAAGTGGCGATCAGCATTTCCCTGGGCGTGCAAGAAAGGGCCACAAGAACTAAGCACTAAGGCAACCCTTCCTGCCCTCCCTTCTTGGGATCTGCCCAAGTTCACAGAATCGGCATTCCTGTCAGAGGGCCCTCTAGCCATCTTCTCTCAAGAGATCATGAGGATGAATTCCAGTAGTGGCAGAGTTTTTCCTCTGGGGAAAAAACCCTTATACCCCGTGGGTCTTTTAAGACAGTGGGGTCTCCAGGACCTCCTGTGTTGTTGCTGCCAAGTCACAGCTGACTTATGGTGACCCCCTTGGGTTCGCCTGGAAAGTGACGTTCAGAGATGGTTTGCCATTGCCTGCCTCGGCGTCACGACCCTGGTATTCCTTGGCGGTCTCCCATTCAAATACCAGCCAGGGCTGGCCCCGCTTCGCTTCCAAGATCTGATGAGATGTTTATAACTGGAGATGCCGGGGACTGAACCGGAGAATTTCTGGATGCAAAGCAGATGCTCTGCCACTGACCCACAGCTCCCGTCCCTGGGATAACCAGTGTGGCGAAGTCACCAGGGGTGGTTTCTCTTCCACAAATTAACTGGGCTTTGGAACGGTTAGACTGACTCTCAGATGTGTAGGGATGTTGGGGTCTTTATGCAGACATGGAGAGTTCTTGGGTTAGAAATGCTAGATTTGAGTCTAGGAAGAGAAGAAGAAGAAGAGATTGGATTTATACCCTGCCCTTCACTACCCAAAGGAGTCTCAGAGCGGCTGACAAACTCCTTTCCCTTCCCCTCCCCACAACAGACGCCCTGTGAGGTAGGAGAAGAAGAAGAGATTGGATTTATACCCCACCCTTCACTACCCAAAGGAGTCTCAGAGCAGCTTACAAACTCCTTGCCCTTCCCCTCCTCACAACAGACACCCTGTGAGGTAGAAGAAGAAGAAGAAGAAGAAGAAGAAGAAGAAGAAGAAGAAGAAGAAGAAGAAGAAGAAGAAGAAGAAGAAGAAGAAGAAGAAGAAGAAGAAGAAGAAGAAGAATTAGATTTATACCCTGCCCTTCACTACCCGAAGGAGTCTCAGAGTGGCTGACAAACTCCTTTCCCTTCCCCTCCCCACAACAGATGCCCTGTGAGGTAGGAGGAGAAGAAGAGATTGGATTTATACCCTGCCCTTCACTACCCAGGGAGTCTCAGAGCGGTTCACAAACTACTTTTCCCCCCTCCCCACAACAGACACCCTGTGAGGGAGATGGGGCTGAGAGAGCTCTGACAGAAACCACTCTTTTTCAAGAACAGCTGTGCCAGAACAATGGCTTGCCCAAGGTCACACCAGCAGGTGCAAGTGGAGGAGTGGGGGAATCAAACCCGGTTCTCCCAGATTAGAGTCCGCCCACTTAACCACGACACCAAACTGGCGACTGGACTCAAATATGATCTAAGGGGCGACTGGACTCAAACTGAGCTCGTCTACTGCAGACCAACAAGGAAGTGGCTCGAACGTGGCTCCTTCCAAGCATTCCATCCCGAAGAGAAAGGCGGAGAACCGGCTTCCTACCTCAATGTTTTTGCACGTCCCTTGCAAGGCATTGATGTAGGCTTGGATCCTGTCATTGGCAGCCACAAGGGCACCGATCCCGTCCGTCAGCTTCGTCTTTAGGGGAGAGTTCAAAGGTCAAGTTCGTTCACTGTTGAGACCCCCCCCCCGCAATGCTGTTTCCACCACCAACCCCGACGCTACTGGGAGGAGCTGCTCGTCTGGTTATTTTACTCCCTACCCCCAAACTGGTCGTGTCCAAAATGGAACATTAATGGGACTCTCTCACTCAACCATTCGGCAGTCATTCCACTGGCAGCCCATCAGTTACCGCAGGGGTGTCGAACTCATTTGTTACGGGTGCGGGATATGACATAAATGAGACTTTGTTGGGCCGGGCCACGTGTTAGTAGAGGCTGAATTTCATCATCATCATCATCATCATCATCATCATCATCATCATCATCATCATCATCATCATTATTAAATATATAAACTTTCTGAGAGCGTTTTGATACTGAATTTCATTATTATTATCATTATCATTATCATTATTTTGTTGTTGTTCAGTCGCACAGTCGAGTCTGACTCTTCGCGACCCCATGGACCAGATTATGCCAGATTATCATTATTATCAATATTAAATATATAAACTTTCTGAGAGCGTTTTGATATTGTTAAGGCCAAATGTGAGAGATTTCAAAAGGTCTTATTGGTTTTAATTATTAGAGGCCAGGATAGCCTTAACAGGTGTTTTATACGTGTTAGTAGAGGCTGAATTTCATCATCATCATCATCATCATTATTATTATTATCCTCATTATCATTATTAAATATATAAACTTTCTGAGAGCGTTTTGATACTGAATTTCATTATTATTATTATTATTATTATTATCGTTATCATTATTATCATTATTGAATATATAAACTTTCTGAGAGTGTTTTGACATTGTGAAGGCTGATGGTGAGAGATTTCAAAAGTTCTTATTGGTTTGAATTATTAGAGGCCAAGTTTGCCTTAACAGGTGTTTTATACGTGTTAGTAGAGGCTGAATTTCATTATTATTATTATTATTATTATTATTATTATTGTTGTTGTTGTTGTTGTTATTGTTATTATCATCATCATCATTATCATTATTAAATATATAAACTTTCTGAGAGCATTTTGATACTGAATTTCATTATTATTATTATTATCGTTATCATTATTATCAATATTAAATATATAAACTTTCTGAGAGTGTTTTGATATTGTTAAGGCCAGTGGTGAGAGATTTCAAAAGGTCTTATTGGTTTTAATTATTAGAGGCCAGGACAGCCTTAACAGGTGTTTTATACGTGTTAGTAGAGGCTGAATTTCATCATCATCATCATCATCATTATTATTATCCTCATTATCATTATTAAATATATAAACTTTCTGAGAGTGTTTTGACATTGTGAAGGCCGATGGTGAGAGATTTCAAAAGTTCTTATTGGTTTTAATTATTAGAGGCCAAGTTTGCCTTAACAGGTGTTTTATACATGTTAGTACAGGCTGAATTTCATTATTATTATTATTATTGTTGTTGTTGTTATCATCATCATCATTATCATTATTAAATATATAAACTTTCTGAGAGCGTTTTGATACTGTGAAGGCCGATGGCCACATACAATAAAATGGTTCTGATCTAATCTAGTCTTTAAGATGCTGCCGGACTCCGGCTTGTGGTCCTTGAAACTGGGGGGGAGGGGATCAATAGAGTAAATGACAAGGCACAGGAGCCCCAGCGAACTCACTAGCCGACGCGAGCGGGGAGGGTCTGACCTTCTGCTTCATGTAGATGTCCGCGAGGGGGGCCACTTCGCAGTCCTTGTGCTCCCCAAAGACCTTGCAGAGCGAGCAGGTGGGCACCCCGCACGTCACGCAGTAGATGTTGATCTTTTCGTCCTCGTGTTCTTCGCAGGTGGGATGCTCGGTTTTTAACAGAGGCCTGATGGTGGGAGGGGAGAGACAAGAGGGAAATGGATATACGAGGTGTGCAAAAGCCTTGAAACAAGCCGGGGCGGGGGGGGGACAAAACTGTTCCCATCCCGGGGACTTCGGCCCAGCAGCAGTTCTGTGAGGGACAGACTTTTCCCGACCCTGTAAAAAGGTGTTGCTGGCGACCCACATCCAGTTAATTCATGCTGTCATCAGCGTTCCCTCTAAGTTGAGTTAGTGTGAGCTCACTTACAATTTCTTAGCTTCAGGCTCACACATCTTTGTCTTAGCTCGGGAAGGGATGGCTCCAGAGCAAACTGATTTATGCCGTAGCCCAATCGCTGGCTCACAGCTTTAATGCCCGTAGCTCACAAAGTAGAATTTCTGCTCACAAGACGCCACAGCTTAGAGGGAGCACTGGCCGTGGTATTCCCCAGTACCAGGGCTTTTCTTGTAGAAAAAGCCCAGCACGAACTCATTAGCATAATAGGCCACACCCAACAGCAGAAACTCATTAGCATATTAGGCCACACCCATACCGTCCATTGGCTTGCCTGGGCGCTCCGTGGCTGCCGAGAGCCCAGGCAAGACCCCCTTGAAGGGTAGGGAAGGCAGTTCTCTTGGCTTCCCTCGGCACGCTGTGGCTGTGGGGAGCCCAGGCAAGCCAGCCCTTGGAGGGTGGGGAAGGCAGTTTGAACTGCAGCTGCGGGGAGCCTGGGCAAGCCAGCCCTTGGACAGGCTGAGGAAGGCACGGGGATACATTTAAATGCCTCCCCGATCCTTCCAGCCCTTCCCCGGCCCGCCCGCCTCAGAGTCGCTGGGGGGGGTCGCTCTCCAGGCCTTCCCTCTGTAGCCACACAAGCAGAGGTTTTGGCTGTAGTGGGCATGGCCAGCTCTGAAGCCAGCCGGAACTCCGTTCCTGTGCGTTCCTGCCCCAAAATAGCCCTGCCCAGGACTATGTACAGGTGGGAAAGTTGGACAATGAAGAGAGCCGCATTGAGAAATTGCTGAGCAGTCGGGTTAGAACAGATAAAAGGAAGTCCTTCTTCACCCAAAGAGTGATTAACACATGGAATTCACTGCCACAGGAGGTGGTGGCAGCTACAAGCATGGACAGTTTCAAGAGGGAATTAGATAAACACAAGAGGCGGGACCCGCGATACTCACGGGGGGGAGGGAGTATTCCGGCCGCCAAGCTTCCCCCTCCCTCCCCTCCCCAGCAGCAGCGGAGGGGCGGCGAGGCTGGCCGGCCCCTCAAGCCTCCCCCTCCCTCCCCCCAGCAATGGCAGCGGCAAGGCCAGCCGGCCCGCCGAGATTCCCCCTCCCCAGCAGATTCTCCCCCCCCGCTCCGGCGATCCTCCTCCTTCACCCCACCCCCTCGGCTCCGGAGGCGAGGCCCGAGAGGCTTCCAGCCGCCGGGCCCGCCGATCTCCTCCCCCCCTGGTGATCCTCCTCCTCCCCCCACCCCCCGGCGATCCCCCTCCTCCCCCCACCCCCCGTCTCCGGAGGCGAGGCCCGAGCGGCTTCCAGCCGCCGGGCCCGCCAATCTCCTCCCCCCCCGGCGATCCTCCTCCTCCCCCCACCCCCCGGCTCCGGAGGCGAGGGCCCGAGCGGCTTCCAGCCGCCGGGCCCTCCGATCTCCTCCCCCCCTTCAGCTCTCTCCTCTCCCCCCCACTCCGGTGGCGAGGACTGAGCGGCTTTTAGCCGCCAGCCGCCGCAGAGTTCCCAGAGCATTCCCTGCGCATGCGCAGGAAACGCTCTTACTTTTTTGGGGATTCTGATATCCCCCCTAGACTTTTAAACACTTTTTAGATTTTTCTGCACACGTGGGGACTGCCCCACATGCGCAGGAAAATCTCCCTGCCCCAGGTGCCCCCGATGTGCGGATTTAGATATCCGCACACAGGGGGCCACTTGGGAATTAGATATATAGATATGGAGCAGAGGTCCATCAGTGGCTATTAGCCACAGGGTATAGATGGGAACTCTCAGTCTGGGGCAGGTGATGCACTCTATTCTTGGTGCTGGAGGGGGGGCAGCAGTGGGAGGGCTTCTGGTGCCCTGGCCCCACTGCTGGACCTCCTGATGGCACCTGGTATATTTTGGCCGCTGTGTGACAGAGTGTTGGACTAGATGGGCCATTGGCCTGATTCAACATTGGCTTCTCTTATGTTCTTATGAGACTTCTTAAGGTAGAGAAAAGCAGAGGATTAAAACTGACTCTTCTTCTTAATTTCATAGGGGGCAATTCTGCATTCGTTCCACATTTTCTCAACTGGGAGGGGAAAGTGCAGCTCAGCACCAGATTCAAATACCCTGGGGCAACGCCATACTGACTGCAAACTCACCCTTGAACGGCCATAAAACGGCCATAAATTTATGCAGAAGGGGTTTTTTTTTAGCTTTAGCTTTAACTTTAGCACTTCTGCTTGCTTGATTGTGCATACATAAATCTTAAAAATTAGTCTTTTCAAGTCGCTAAACAGCTTCCCCCCTCCCAAGCACTATTTTGTAGCCAGAACTTGGATGAGAAACAGAGAAACGTTATCAGTTTTCGTGCAGTTTGCGCCATGAAAGTACACATTCTGGCACAAAAAAATGAAACTTGGGAAATTCAGCTCAGCCTGAACTTTACAATTATGAAAATAGACATGAGTCAGAAATGCGTACCGTGCTGCTACCACACAGGAGAAATAACAAAGGTTACCACATGAGTTTCTGGGGAAACGGAGCAGGTCACCTTTGACCGTAGCCCCTAAATTAACACTTCAGGGTCCAAATTGGGTTGCCAGGTTCCCCTGGCCACCAGTTGGGGAACGGGACTATTCCAGGGGAATGCCAAAGGCATGCAATGCAGAGGGGAATTTCTGTTCCAAAGTGGGTTTGCTAAAACAACAAAGGGAAAAGCCAACGCAGAATCAGCCAGGGTTGCCTTAGGCTGGAAGCGACTTAGCAGTTAACACACAAAGCCGATGCCCCGAGACTCCTCTTTATTTCACAAAAGACTGAATACATTTAGAAGTGGGTCTAGGTCCCAAAAACTTGAAAGCCACGGCTGTCTTTAAGGGCGAGCATCGTTTTTTTAGGCAGCGCCACAGAGACCTCTAGTGGCCAGATGAAATATTTCATAACTGCGGCTGCCATTAACCATCAAGTCAGTCAGTTTAGGGTGACTCCATAGGGCAGGGGTGTCAAACATGCGGCCTGGGGCTGGGGTTCTGATCAGGCCCCCAGAGGGCTTCTATCAGGTCCGCAGTGGAACTGGCTGTCTCCTGCTTCTTCTTCCAGTTCTGCTTCTTCTTCGTCATCGTAGGCTTGCAGCTTACAGATACACACCTGAACGGCGTACTCAAGATGGCAACAGCACAGACATTTTGATGCAGTAATTCCGAGCGAGAGGTGTCAGTTATCAGACACTGCTAAATAAACAACATATTGCAAGAGTGCTAACGTTTAAAGCATGTTTTTATTTTAAGTAAAAAAGAACCCTTTGTGTTTGGGTCCTTTATAAGGTTTGTCTCTCCGCTCCCCGGCATTATATTTTATGTCACACCTGGCCCAGTCCAACATGGTCTCATTTATGTCAGATCCGGCCTTCATAACAAATGAGTTCGACACCTCTGCCATAGGTGAGAGCCAGTTTGGTGTAGTGGTTAAGTGTGTGGACTCTAATCTGGGAGAGCTGGGTTTGATTCCCCACTCCTCCACTTGCACCTGTCTGGATGACCTTGGGCAAGCCGTAGTTCTGATAAGAGCTGTCCTTGAAAAAGAGCAGTTTCTGTCAGAGCTCCCTCAGCCCCATCTACCAACTGGGTGTCTGTTGTGGGGAGGGGAAGGGAAAGGCGTTTGTAAGCCGCTCTGAGACTCTTTTGGGTAGCAAAGGGCGGGGTATAAATCCAATCTCTTCTTCTTCTTCTTCTACCTCACAGGGTGTCTGTTGTGGGGAGGGGAAGGGAAGGGAACGGAGTTTGTCAGCCGCTCTGAGACTCCTTCAGGTAGCGAAGGGTGGGGTATAAATCCAATCTCTTCTTCTTCTTCTTCTACCTCACAGGGTGTCTGTTGTGGGGAGGGGAAGGGAAAGGAGTTTGTCAGCCACTCTGAGACTCCCTTGGGTAGTGAAGGGCGGGGTATAAATCCAATCTCTTCTCTTCTTCTACCTCACAGGGTGTCTGTTGTGGGGAGGAGAAGGGAAAGGAGATTGTCAGCTGCTCTGAGACTCCTTTGGGTAGTGAAGGGCGGGGTATAAATCCAATCTCTTCTTCTTCTACCTCACAGGGTGTCTGTTGTGGGGAGGGGAAGGGAAAGGAGTTTGTCAGCCGCTCTGGGACTCCCTTGGGTAGTGAAGGGTGGGGTATAAATCCAATCTCTTCTTCTTCTTCTCTTCTTTTCGAGGTGAGATACATTCAGAGGTGGTTCCCCGTTGCCTGCCTCTGTGTAGTGACCGTGGTGCTCCTTGGTGGTCTCCCATCCAAATAGTAACCAGGGCCAGCCCTGCTTAGCTTCCGAGATCTGATGAGATGGGGCTCGCCTGGACCATCCGCGTCAGGGCATGAAAGACTTATCTTCCATGAATTTGAAATTGTCCAACCCCATTTAAAATCCCTGTAAAGCAGTGGCCACTGCCACATCCTATCCTGATCAGGGCTCAGAAGAGATACTCTACCTGGATGATCCACCTAGCCCAGGGGTGTCAAACATGCAGCCCGGGGGCTGGATCTGGCCCCCGGAGGGCTTCCATCAGGCCCGCAGAGGAACCGGCCGTCTCCTGCTTATAGTTCTGCTGCTGCTGCTGCATCATCGCTTGCTTTGCCAGACTCTCTTAGTCGCTCAGCCTTTTCATGTTTTAACCAGGGTCCTAGACCCAGAACTCTGAGCATGAGATTTCTGGGGCGAGTGTCGATAAATCAAAAGTCGGTTTGCAGCTTACAGAGCTAATGTTCTAAGCAGGTTTGTGTCCTTTATAAAGTTTATCTCTCTGCTCACCTGGCATTACATTTTAGGACACACGTGGCCTGGCCCAACAAGGTCTGTCTCATTCATGTCAGATCCGGCCCTCGTAACAAATGACTTCGGCACCCCTGACCTGGCCTGGTCCCATCTGACTTTGGAAGCCGAACATAGTCATCCCGGTTAGTACTTGGATGAGAGGCCACCAAGGAAGTCCAGGGCAGAGGCAGGCAATGGCAAACCACCTCTGTTAGTCTCTCGCCTTGAAAATCCAGCAGGGCCACTGTGACGTATTGAGCCTAAGCCATTCCTCAAGCCTGTACCAGGAACGGGTTGAGCTTGCTACTCTAGAACAATAGCTCACCAGGATCCCTGAGCAAACCAATAGATAAGTGGTGCAATGTAAATAGCCTCTCATTGGGAGTGTGTGTGTGTTGGGTGTGGTGTCTGCATGCTTTAGAAGAAGGAGGAGGAGGAGAAGAAGGAGGAGAAGAAGAAGAAGGAGGAGAAGGAGAAGAAGAAGAAGGAGAAGGAGAAGAAGGAGAAGAAGGAGAAGAAGAAGGAGGAGGAGGAGGAGGAGAAGGAGGAGGAGGAGGAGGAGGAGGGGAAGAAGAAGGAGAAGAAGGAGAAGGAGAAGAAGGAGAAGAAGGAGAAGAAGAGGAAGGAGAAGAAGGAGAAGAAGAAGAAGGAGAAGGAGAAGAAGAAGGAGAAGGAGAAGGAGGAGGAGGAGGAGGAGGAGAAGAAGGAGAAGGAGAAGAAGAGGAAGAGGAAGAGGAAGAAGGAGAAGAAGAGGAAGAGGAAGAAGAAGAAGAGATTGGATTTATACCCCACCCTTCACTTGGAGTCTCAGAGCAGCTTACAAACTCCTTTCCCTTCTCCTCCCCACAACAGACACCCTGTGAGGTAGGTCGGGCTGAGAGAGCTCTTGACAGAAACTGCTCTTTTTCAAGAACAGCTCTTGTCAGAACTACGGCTTGCCCAAGGTCATCCAGCAGGTGCAAGTGGAGGAGTGGGGGGAATCAAACCCAGTTCTCCCAGATTAGAGTCCGCGCACTTAACCACTACACCAAAGCAGGGCTCAGGCCTTGCTGGGTGTCCTTGTAGTGTGCTGAAATCACTAAATAACTAAATAAACCGGGAAAGGAAAGTGGGAGAGATAAGAAAGAAGAAGCAAAGGAGGGGGATCGCACAGCCACACATCCCCACGCGAGACTAGGCTGGCGACCAGTTTGTTATTTGAAGGAACTGGTCCTTATCTGTTGCAGACATACTGAACACAAGTGAAGCTGCCAGGTACCGAAACAGGCCCTTTGTCCATTAAGGTCAGTATTGCCTACTCAGACTGGCAGCGGCTCTCCTGGGTCTCAGGCGGAGGTCCTTCATGTCACCTCTTGCCCGATCCTTTCAACTGGAGATGCCGGGGATTGAACCTGGGAGCACCTGCATGCAGAGCAGATGCTCTACCACTACACCATGGAGTGCCTAAATGAAGCTGCCTTCTACTGACTCACACCGTCGGTCCATCAGGATTAGTCTTGTCTACTCAGACTGGCAGCAGCTCTCCAGGGTCTCAGGCACATCACCTCCTGCCTGGTCCTTTTAACTGGAAATGCCGGGGATTGAACCGGGGGCCTTCTGCATGCTAAGCGGAGGCTCTTCCACTGAGCCACAGCCCCTCCCCACAACTCTCCACAGTTTAAGGTTGGGGTCTTTCATGTCACTGACTTCCTGATCTTTTTAACTGGAGATGCCCGGGGATTGAACCGGGGACCTTCTGCATGCTAAGCGGAGGCTCTTCCACTGAGCCACAGCCCCTCCACACAACTCTCCACAGTCTAAGGCTGGGGTCTTTCGCGTCACTGACTTCCTGATCCTTTTAACTGGAGATGCCCGGGGATTGAACCGGGGACCTTCTGCATGCTAAGCAGAGGCTCTTCCACTGAGCCACAGCCCCTCCACACAACTCTCCACAGTCTAAGGCTGGGGTCTTTCGCGTCACTGACTTCCTGATCCTTTTAACTGGAGATGCCCGGGGATTGAACCGGGGACCTTCTGCATGCTAAGCAGAGGCTCTTCCACTGAGCCACAGCCCCTCCACACAACTCTCCACA
This sequence comes from Gekko gecko, assembly GCA_029375565.1. NCBI lineage: Eukaryota > Metazoa > Chordata > Lepidosauria > Squamata > Gekkonidae > Gekko > Gekko gecko. Next base: position 181,072,398 of record JAPDNY010000006.1, read on the forward strand.
GTCTAAGGCTGGGGTCTTTCGCGTCACTGACTTCCTGATCCTTTTAACTGGAGATGCCCGGGGATTGAACCGGGGACCTTCTGCATGCTAAGCAGAGGCTCTTCCAATGAGCCACAGCCCCTCCACACAACTCTCCACAGTCTAAGGCTGGGGTCTTTCGCGTCACTGACTTCCTGATCCTTTTAACTGGAGATGCCTGGGGATTGAACCGGGGACCTTCTGCATGCTAAGCAGAGGCTCTTCCAATGAGCCACAGCCCCTCCACACAACTCTCCACAGTCTAAGGCTGGGGTCTTTCGCGTCACTGACTTCCTGATCCTTTTAACTGGAGATGCCCGGGGATTGAACCGGGGACCTTCTGCATGCTAAGCAGAGGCTCTTCCACTGAGCCACAGCCCCTCCACACAACTCTCCACAGTCTAAGGCTGGGGTCTTTCGCGTCACTGACTTCCTGATCCTTTTAACTGGAGATGCCCGGGGATTGAACCGGGGACCTTCTGCATGCTAAGCAGAGGCTCTTCCACTGAGCCACAGCCCCTCCACACAACTCTCCACAGTCTAAGGCTGGGGTCTTTCGCGTCACTGACTTCCTGATCCTTTTAACTGGAGATGCCCGGGGATTGAACCGGGGACCTTCTGCATGCTAAGCGGAGGCTCTTCCACTGAGCCACAGCCCCTCCACACAACTCTCCACAGTCTAAGGCTGGGGTCTTTCGCGTCACTGACTTCCTGATCCTTTTAACTGGAGATGCCCGGGGATTGAACCGGGGACCTTCTGCATGCTAAGCAGAGGCTCTTCCACTGAGCCACAGCCCCTCCACACAACTCTCCACAGTCTAAGGCTGGGGTCTTTCGCGTCACTGACTTCCTGATCCTTTTAACTGGAGATGCCCGGGGATTGAACCGGGGACCTTCTGCATGCTAAGCAGAGGCTCTTCCACTGAGCCACAGCCCCTCCACACAACTCTCCACAGTCTAAGGCTGGGGTCTTTCGCGTCACTGACTTCCTGATCCTTTTAACTGGAGATGCCCGGGGATTGAACCGGGGACCTTCTGCATGCAAAGCGGAGGCTCTTCCACTGAGCCACAGCCCCTCCACACAACTCTCCACAGTCTAAGGCTGGGGTCTTTCGCGTCACTGACTTCCTGATCCTTTTAACTGGAGATGCCCGGGGATTGAACCGGGGACCTTCTGCATGCAAAGCGGAGGCTCTTCCACTGAGCCACAGCCCCTCCACACAACTCTCCACAGTCTAAGGCTGGGGTCTTTCGTGTCACTGACTTCCTGATCCTTTTAACTGGAGATGCCTGGGGATTGAACCGGGGACCTTCTGCATTCTAAGCAGAGGCTCTTCCACTGAGCCACAGCCCCTCCCCAAGCAACCAACAGTGAGACAACACACCTATCGGGTCCGCTCGCCGACGCTTGCTTGTAGATGTCGATGATGTTCTCGACCAGGAGATTGCGTTGCAGCCCGTAGATGCCATGTCTGTCCAGGACCACTTCGTGGCGGCAGGACGGGCAGCGAAACCTCCCAGCAGATCCCAAGGTTGTCCCTCGAGACTGAAAGACACAAAGGTGGGCTTTACATTAGGGCTGGGCTAGCGTTTGAGCGGTGGCTTAAGTGGTTAAGACCAGTAGTTCAGCAGTTTGAGACCTGAATGCCGCATGATGGAGTGAGCTCCCGTCTCTGGTCCCAGCTCCTGCCAACCTAGCAGTGTGAAAGCAAGAAACTGCAAGTAGATAAACAGGTACTGCTTCAGTGGGAAGGTAACAGAGTTCAATGCGCCTCAGCATCTAGTCATGCTGGCCACATGACCACAGAAACGTCTTTGGACAGCACTGGCTCTTTGGCTTGGAAACGGAGATGAGCACCGCATCCCTAGAGTCAGATTCGACTGGCTTTCGAGCAAAGGAAACCTTTACCTTTACCTAGTGTTTGTTTCAGGGAGGTGGAACCGTACAGCAGAGGCAGTGACTGGACTGAGCTTTCAAACAGTGCTGTAGAAGAAGTACAGAGTTCTACATCTGGGCAACAAAAATGAGAAGCATGCATACAGGATGAGGGATCCACTTCTGATAAGCAGTGTGTGTGAATAAACCTTGGGGTACGGGTGGACTGTAGGCTAAATATGAGCAATCAGCGTGATGCAGCGGCAAAAAAGACTAATGCAATCTTGGGGTATATCAACAGATGCATAAGGTCCAGATCACAAGATGTCATTGTCTCACTGTACACCACATTGGTCAGGCCGCACCTGGAGTATTGTGTGCAGCTCTGGAGGACTCACTTCAAAAAGGATGTGGACAGAGTGGAGTGAGTGCAGAGGAGAGTGACATGGATAATCGGAGGCCTGGAGACCGAGCCCTAGGAGGAAAGACAGAAGGGACTTGGGCATGTTCAGTTTGAAGAAGAAGGGGGACATGAGCAGGGGGTTGAACTAGATCAGAGGTGTCAAGCTCATTTGTTACGAGAGCTGGATCTAATATAAATGTCACTTTGTGGGGCCAGGCCATATGCACCATAAAATGTAGCATAAGGTACTGGAGATATAAACTTTATAAAGATGATTTCAGATTCTGAATGGCAATAGCAAGTGAATGACAGCAACAGATTTGATTGGATTAGGTGTGATATGCAGAGGGGTAGTAGGCGTGGAAATAACAGCACTGGTAATGAGATAGGAAATCTAGGTCTCAGTTCGGTCCAGGAGGATTCAGTTCAGGAGGATGCAAAGACTAAATGGACATAAGTCTGACATTAGAAAACACAACATTAAAAAACCAGCGGGGGAAGGTTTTAATCTCCCAGTGATTTAATCTCCCAAGGCATTCAGTTGCTGACCTAAGGGTAGCAGTTCTCTTAGAAAGGATTTTCAAATGCAGATTAGAAGAGAAGAAGAAGAGGAGATTGGAGAGAGCCAGTTTGGTGTAGTGGTTAAGTGCACGGACTCTAATCTGGGAGAACTGGGTTTGATTCCCCACTCCTCCACTTGCACCTGGCTGGATGACCTTGGGTCAGTCACAAACTCTGGCACAGCTTTTCTTGAAAAAGAGCAGTTTCTGTCAAGAGCTCTCTCAGCCCTGCCTACCTCACAGGGTATCACTCCTTTGGGTAGTGAAGGGCGGGGTATAAATCCAATCTCCTCTTCTTCTTCTTCTTCTTCTTCTTCTTCTTCTTCTTCTTCTTCTTCTTCTTCTTCTTCTTCTTCTTCTTCTTCTACCTCACAGGGTGTCTGTTGTGGGGAGGGGAAGGGAAAGGAGTTTGTCAGCCGCTCTGAGACTCCTTTGGGTAGTGAAGGGCAGGGTATAAATCCAATCTCTTCCTCTCTTCTCTTCTTCTCTTCTGGTAACTACGATAACACATTTCCCCAGCCTATTAGCCAGGTCTTTTTCTTGCTCTGTTTTGTTAGCCTGATCTTTCTTCCCATATATCATTTGTCAAGTTAGATAGCTGTTTGAGAAAGAACAAGTCAAGGAGCATTTTGAAACCAAAGGCTGAAAGAGGATTTTCAAAGCATCGCTTGGATGTGCTGTTTTGCCAAAGGTGTCAAAGTGTTTGACCTAGCAATGTGCCCAGAGCGGCAACTTGACCTCCACTTATGCTACTTTGAGCAACTTTACAGTGGGTTAAGGTGCAGCCCAGCTTGCTCTGAATGTTACAAATGCCACGCTGTCATGGTACCCCGTGGGTTGCCACCTTTCTCTGCCACCACTCTGAACTTAGGGTCCCTTGGGAAAGCCCAGAGTACCCTCCCAAGCCCAACCAAAAATGCCCTGTTTAAGCTGAGAAATATAGGCGTGATGACCAGGCAGAGAACATTAAAATGATTTATGTTTATTTTTATTAACATAGTAATGGGGTAAGGAAAAACAAGACAAGGTGCTTAATATATAACAGTATCTAAAAGTAAATAAAACAAATCTAACGTGGCTACCTATTCCCTTAACTGGTTATTATTCAAGGCCCACAGCCTTTTATACCAGGCAGGTGCCCGTATTCACTCTGTCCCAAGTCAGGGATCTTTCTCTCAAACCAGACTGTCCTCTCAACTTAACTCTGTGTGAGATAAAAAGAACGTAGTTCCACAGCACACAAAATCTAAGTAACAATCTCCTCATACAATCCCCGGACACTGATTGGTTACAACTGGCACCAAGCATTGTGGGGACTGTAGGCAGTGTCTGCTTTCCACTCCCACTCAGGTCTCCTGGGCCTAGGCCTCACTAGGCCTTGTCTCCCAGTCCTAGACAGATCATGACACACGTGGTTTCAAGGGAGGTAGCTGTGGCTCAGTGACAGAGCCTCTGCTTGACACCCAGAAGGTCCCAGGTTCAATTCCTGGCATCTCCAGTGGAAAAGGGTGTAGATGATTGGAAAGACCTCGGCTTGAGACCCTGGAGAGCGGCTGCCAGTCTGAATAGACAATACTGACCTCGATGGACCAATGGTCTGATTTGGGAGAAGGCAGCAACCATGTGCATGTGTACACGCATGCACACAAGATGCACGGGTGGGCCTCAATATTAGTGGGCTCCACTTGAAACCCTAGGCCCCGGTGGCTGCTCATCTCAGGCTATGCTGACGCTGAACCTGTCTCCACCCCAGTAACAGGCAAAGCTCCAATTGCTCCAGCCTGCCCAGGGCAATCCACAAACTCCCTCTGCCTGTGGCTCAGTGACACAGCATCTGCTTGGCACGCAGAAGGTCCCAGGTTCAATCCCCGGCATCTCCAGGTAAAAGGACCAGGCAGGAGGTGATGTGAAAGACCTCTGCCTGAGACCCTGGAGAGCTGTAAAGAGGGGCTGTGGCTGGTAGACCATCTGCTTGGCATGCAGAAGGTCCCAGGTTCAATCCCCGGCATCTCCAGGTAGAAGGACCAGGCAGGAGGTGATGTGAAAGACCTCTGCCTGAGACCCTAGAGAGCTGTAAAGAGGGGCTGTGGCTCAGTGGTAGAGCATCTGCCTGACATGCAGAAGGTCCCAGGTTCAATCCTCGGCATCTCCAGGTAAAAGGACCAGGCAGGAGGTGATGTGAAAGACCTCCGCCTGAGACCCTGGAGAGCTGTAAAGAGGGGCTGTGGCTCAGTGGTAGAGCATCTGCCTGACATGCAGAAGGTCCCAGGTTCAATCCTCGGCATCTCCAGGTAAAAGGACCAGGCAGGAGGTGATGTGAAAGACCTCCGCCTGAGACCCTGGAGAGCTGTAAAGAGGGGCTGTGGCTGGTAGACCATCTGCTTGGCATGCAGAAGGTCCCAGGTTCAATCCCCGGCATCTCCAGGTAGAAGGACCAGGCAGGAGGTGACGTGAAAGACCTCTGCCTGAGACCCTGGAGAGCTGTAAAGAGGGGCAGGCAGAAGGTCCCAGGTTCAATCCCCAACATCTCCAGGTAAAAGAACCAGGCAGGAGGTGATGTGAAAGACCTCCGCCTGAGACCTTGGAGAGCTGTAAAGAGGAGCTGTGGCTCAGTGGTAGAGCATCTGCCTGACATGCAGAAGGTCCCAGGTTCAATCCTTGGCATCTCCAGGTAAAAGGACCAGGCAGGAGGTGATGTGAAGGACCTCCGCCTGAGACCCTGGAGAGCTGCAACCAGTCTGAGTAGCGTCAGGCTTGGCTAGTATTTGGAAGGGTGACCTCCGGTTTAACAAGAAACCAAAGGCCAGGCACTCAGGGTAAACACAAGACACTTAATAGCAGGAAAGCAGGTGCGGAGCCTCCCCTGGGAGAACAGAAGGATTGGAAATTAGAACATGCGCAACTCCTCAGCTATCTGGAGCAGACCAAAAACGTCCTATGGAAGGAATTCTGGCCCTGGAAGAAGAAGGAGAAAAAGAAGAAGAAATCCTCTTGGAGAAGTGTTAACGGATTTCGTATTTTCCATCCAAATGCTTCGCCTTTCCTCCAGTTATGTTGATGAACAAAGTCTCACGTTACAGACAGAAACAAATTAGCAATAAGGCAACATTCATCCCTAGCAACCACAGGGCAGGAATCAGTTCAGATCAATCATCCGTCAGGTTGTTTCCAAAGTGCTGGTGCGTGGCGATTACAACACAATTGGGTACTTTGCGAGTGCACGTGAGATCGCATGGTCACTGATGGGTAGGGCTCCTAGCGTCCATCCAGGTGGGCCTGGAGATTTCTCGCAATTACAACGGAACTCCAGAGTCCCGGGATCAGTTCCGCTAAGGAAAATGGCCGCTTTGGAGGGCGGACTCTACAGCATCACATGGCTCCTGAGGTCCCGCCCCAGCCTCCGCCCTCAAATCTCCAGGAACGGTTGCCAGACTTGTGGTGGGCCTAGAGATCTACTGGAATTACAGGCAGGAAATCTCCATGCCTGCAGGGGGCTGGAGATTTCCAGGCTGCACAGATTCAGTCCCCTGAAGGGGGAACTCTGTGGCATCCCATCCGAGCAGGGATGCCAAATTAAAGGTGGTAGCTGGAGATTTCCCGCTGTTACGACTGATCTCCAGGTGGCAGACAGCAGTTTATCTGGATAAAATGGCCACTTTGAAGAAGAGGAGGAGATTGGATTTATACCCCGCCCTTCACTACCCGAAGGAGTCTCAGAGCGGCTGATTTATACCCCGCCCTTCCCTTCCCCTCAACAGATACCCTGTGAGGCACAAGAAGAAAAGAGATTGGATTTATACCCCGCCCTTCACTACCCGAAGGAGTCTCAGAGCGGCTGATTTATACCCCGCCCTTCCCTTCCCCTCAACAGACACCCTGTGAGGCACAAGAAGAAAAGAGATTGGATTTGTACCCCACCCTTCACTACCCAAAGGAGTCTCAGAGCGGTTTACAAACTCCTTTCCCTTCCCCTCCCCACAACAGACAACCTGTGAGATACAAGAAGATAAGAGATTGGATCTATACCTCGCCCTTCACTACCCAAAGGAGTCTCAGAGCGGCTGACAATCTCCTTTCCCTTCCCTTCCCCACAACAGACACCCTGTGAGGTAGAAGAAGAGGAAGAAGAGATTGGATTTATACCCCGCCCTTCACTGCCCAAAGGAGTCTCAGAGCGGCTGACAATCTCCTTTCCCTTCCCTTCCCCACAACAGACACCCTGTGAGGTAGAAGAAGAGGAAGAAGAGATTGGATTTATACCCCGCCCTTCACTACCCAAAAGAGTCTCAGAGCGGCTGATAAACTCCTTTCCCTTCCCCTCCCCACAACAGGCACCCTATGAGGTAGGTGGGGTTGAGAAGAGCACTTTCCAGAACTGTCCTTGAGAGAACAGGTCTGAGAAAACTTATGACTGATCCAAAGTCACACCAGCAGCTGCATGTGGAGGAGTGGGGAATCAAACCTGGTTCTCCCAGATTAGAGTCCACGCACTTAACCACTACACCAAACTGGCTCTCCCTTTGGAAAGTGGATTCTAGGGCATTATGCCCCACTGATGTCCCTCCTCTCCCCAATCCCTGTCCTCCTCAGGCTCCACCCCCTCCCCCGAAATCTCCAGATATTTCTCAACCCAGAGCTGGCAGCCCTGCATCCGAGTTCCCTCCCCTCCTGAAATCCTGCCCTCCCCAGGCTCCACCAGTTTGGTGCAGCGGTTAGGAGCGCGGACTCTAATCTGGGAAAACCGGGTTTGATTCCCCACTCCTCCACTTGCAGCTGCTGGTGTGACCTTGGGTCAGTCACGATTTCTCTCAGAACTGTTCTCTCAAGGGCAGTCTTCGAAAGAGCTCTCTCAGCCCCGCCTACCTCACAGGGTGTCTCTTGTGGGGAGGGGGAGGGAAAGGAGATTGTAAGCTGCTCTGAGACTCCTTTGGGTAGTGAAGGGCAGGGTATAAATCCAATCTCTTCTTCTTCTTCTTCTTCTTCTACCTCACAGGGTGTCTGTTGTGGGGAGGGGAAGGGGAAGGGGAAGGAGTTTCTCAGCCGCCCTGAGACTCCTTTGGGTAGTGAAGGGCGGGGTATAAATCCAATCTCTTCTTCTTCTTCTTCTACCTCACAGGGTGTCTGTTGTGGGGAGGGGAAGGGAAAGGAGTTTGTAAGCCGCTCTGAGACGCCTTTGGGTAGTGAAGGGCAGGGTATAAATCCAATCTCCTCCTCCTCCTCCTCCTCCTCCTCCTCCTCCTCCTCCTCCTCCTCCTCCTCCTCTTCTTCTTCTTCTTCTTCTTCTTCTTCTTCTTCTTCTTCTTCTTCTTCTTCTTCTTCTTCTTCTTCTTCTCCCCAAATCTCCAGGAAGAGACAGCCCCTTTGATGGGGCATCTGATTTGCTTGCGGGCAGTCCGCTCTTCCACCCCCCTCAACCTCTCCAGTTACAAAAGAGCTGGCTGGCTTGGGATTGCGGGTACACAATTAAGAAGCAGGCTTGCTGGTTCCCCCCTGGCCAACAGCGGGGGATGGGGGGGTAGGGATGCCATCTCCAGGTTGGGAAATTCCTGGGGATTTGGGGATGGAGTCTGGGAAGGACCGGGACCTCAGTGGGCTACAACGCCACAGAGTCCACCCTCCAAAGCATCCATTTTTCTCCAGGGGAACTCATCTCTGTAGTCTGGAGATGAGCTGTAATTCCAGGGGATCCCCAGGTCCCACCTGGAGGCTGGCATCCTTATAGAAGGCTGTAGACAGGCCTGACAGCTTTGGCTTTTTGCCCTCCGTGTATTTAGGAGTGCCTCACCTCAAGTAAATGCAAGTATCCCTTTACCACCAGGAAAAGGAACCTAACTTAGATCAGTGACTCATCTAGAAGGTGGTATCTCTGGTCACCTGTCTCGCCACCGCACTGGCTGCTGTGAGCCTGGGATCCTTTGCGCCTCTGCCAGCAGAGCTTCTTGAGTGAGAAGGCAGGAAAGGATCTCTCCACTGCCTTTTCCTGCTTGAATCGATCTGCAGCACATGTTACACATTGGTCGGAAGCCATAAACAAAAAGGATTTTGCTGTTGAATCCATGGCAGACTTGGGGAAGGAGGAGCCAGTGAAAGAGGACGGGTTTTTCCCCACAGGTTACATGATACTTAATATTCCAGGTAAAAAATATCAGAAGAGCCCTGCTGGGTCAGACCAGCAATCCCTCTAGTTCAGCATCCTGTCTCATAAAATGGCCAAACAGTTCCTCTGGATGACCAACAACAGGGCATAGAGGCTGAGGCCTTCATAAGAACATCAGAAGAGCCCTGCTGGGTCAGACTAGTGGTCCATCTAGTCCAGCATCCTGTCTCACACAGTGGCCGACCAGTTCCTCTGGAGGGCCAACAACAGGACACAGAGGCCGAGGCCTCCATAAGAACATCAGCAGAGCCCTGCTGGATCAGACCAGTGAGGGTCCATCTAGTCCAGCCTCCTGTCTCACACAGTGGCCAACCAGTTCCTCTGGAGGGCCAACAACAGGGCAGAGAGGCCGAGGCCTTCATAAGAACATCAGAAGAGCCCTGCTGGGTCAGACCGGTGGTCCATCTAGTCCAGCATCTTGCCTCACGCAGTGGCTGACCAGTTCCTCTGGAGGTCCAACAACAGGGCATAGAGGCTGAGGCCTTCATAAGAACATCAGAAGAGCCCTGCTGGGTCAGATCAGTGGTCCATCTAGCACAGCATCCTGTCTCACACAGTGGCCAACCAGTTCTTCTAGAGGCCATCCACGGGGCATAGAGGCTGAGGCCTTCATAACAACATCAGAAGATCCCTGTAGTCCATCAACAACAGGGCATAGAGGGCAAAGTCTTCCCCTGATATTGCTTTCTGGCACTGGGATTCAGAAGTTTACTGCCTCTGTACATGGAGGTTCCATTTAGTCACCATGGCTAGTAGCCACTGTTAGACCTACCCTCCATGAGGGTAGGTCTCATCCCATTTCAAAGCCATCTATGGCTGTGGCCAGCACTACCTCCTCTGTCACATAGCATCAAAGTCCAAACTCATTCACCTGGACAGGCTTATGATCCTTTAGAAAGTTTCCACTGGATTTCCTTTTAGAAAGTTCCCCACTGGCTTTGCCTGTTGCCAGGCTGGTAGCAGCCAAAACCTTCTTGTTTGGTGTAGTGGTTAGGAGCATGGACTCTAATCTGAGAGAAATGGGTTTGATTCCCCATTCCTCCACACCCAGCTGCTGGTGTGACCTTGGGTCAGTCACAAGTTCTCTCAGAGCTGTTCTCTCAAGGGCAGTCCTGGAAAGAGCTCTCTCAGCCCCACCTACATCACAGGGTGTCTGTTGTGGGGAGGGGAGGGAAAGGAGTTTGTCAGCCGCTCTGAGATTCCTTTGGGTAGTGAAGGGTCAGGTATAAATCCAATCTTTTCTTCTTCTTCCTCCCCCAAAGGAGCAATTTCCTTTTCTCAATGAATTGCCATTGCTGCCGGTTATTTAGAAGAGAGGAAGAAGGGGGCATATTTGGGGAAATCGGACCATCCCTCATGTTGAATTCAGTTTCTAGGGAAGGGAGGTAAATTTATCCCCCTCCTATGTGTGCGTCCGGCTAGTCCCATACTGGATTCGGCTTCTTGATACGGCAGTTAGGGAATGAATCCAAGAAAGTATGGAACCCTCAGAATGCTAGTCCTTGAATTACCCAAAGCGACTAAGTAACAACAAAAATAACAGTCTCTGGACCTCGTAGACCAGTGAAATTTTATTCCAGAATAAACTTTTGAGAACTATAGCCCACTTCTAGCCCATGAAATTTACAACAGAATAAATTTTTTTATTATTCTTGCTGCCCCAAGACTCGTGTTAATCATAAACGGTAGACTGAGGACAAGCAAAAAGGAACATAGGAAAGAAAGAACATAAAAGGAGCCCTGCTGGATGAGACCAGCGGTCCTGTCCAATGTTCCCTCTAAGCTGTAGAGTCTTGCGGGCAAAAATTCTACTTTGTGAGCTCCTGGCATTAAAGTTGTGAGCGAGCGATTTGGCTGCTGCATCAATTAGTTGGCTCTGGAGCCCTCCTTCCTGAGTGAAGACAAAAATGTGTGAGCCGGAGGCTAAAAAACTGCGAACTAGCTCACACTCACTCGGCTTAGAGGGAACATCCTGTCTAGTCCAGTATTCTGTCTCATGTGTGTCGGTGGGCACCGCCATGGTGATCGCTGGGAAGTATTCTATTCTGGAAGGTGTGTGCCATGTGCTTGCGCCTCGCTACCTCGCTTTTCTCCGCAGCTGTCTTTTCCCGGCTCTTTCATTATCTCCCCATGGCCTTGAACCCCTGGGTCACCCAACCCAACTATACTCCTTACCAGTCTCCTGCCCTTGCCTGGACCGTTAGTCCCCCCCCCCCGCTTGTAGGACTGTGCTTATTGGCTTCTACTCATCAGGGGGTCCTGTATGATCGGGGTATGATTGCTTAACCCACGCATCTTGAGTTATTCCTGACACAAGAGTTCATGGAGTGTCTTTTGCCCTGATCGATAAACTGAACCTACTCAAGGTCCTAGAATCATAGAATGTTAGAGTTGGAAGGGACCTTGCAGGTCATCTAGTCCAACCCCCTGCACTCTGCAGGAGTGTAGCCGAAAGAGAGCCCTACATACCTACAACATACCTACAACATACCCAAAAGATGGTTGTCCAGCCTCCGCTTGAAATTGTCCAGGGAAGGAGCATCCACCACCTCCCGAGGCGGACTGTTCCACTGCTCAACCACTCTTACAGTGAGGAAGTTTCTCCTGATATCTAACTGGTAACGACTCCCTCGTAATTTCCACCCATTAGATCTAGTCTTGCAATCCGGAGCAAGAGAGAATAGATCTGCTCCATCTTTCACATGACAGCCCTTCAAATACTTAAAGACTGCAATCATGTCCCTTCTAAGCCTTCTCTTTCCCAGGCTAAACATGCCCAACTCTTTCAGCCTTTCCTCGTAAGACTTGGATTCCAACCCTCTCACCGTCCTGGTTGCCCTCCTTCTGGACACGCTCGAGCTTGTCAACATCCTTCCTAAAGTGTGGTGCCCAGAACTGGACACAGGACTCCAGGTGAGGCCTGACCGTAGCAGAATAGAGCGGAATTACCACCTCCCGTGATCTGGACACAAGGCTTCTGTTAATGCATCCTAAGATTGCATTAGCTTTCTTCACAGCCACATCACACTGCAGGCTCATGTTGAGCTTGTGATCAAACGGAACACCCAGATCCCTTTCACATGTGCTGCTGTCAAGTCCTGTGTGTTGGTACTGAGTTCTTGGAATACCTGACAATACGGTGGCCAACCAGTTGCCCCGGAGGGCCAACAACAGGGAATAGAGGCCGAGGCCTTCCCCTCAATATGACCGCCTAGCGCTGGGATTCAGGCAAGGGTACCAACCTCCAGGAGCAGCCTGGAGATCTCCCAGAATGACAACTGAATCTCCATCCTACAGAAATCAGTTCCCCTAGAGAAAATGGCTGCTTTGGAGGGTGGACTCTATAGCATTATACCCCACTGAGGTCCCTTCCCAAAGCTTCCCTTACTCCAAGCTCCACCCCCAAATCTCCAGGAATTGCCCAATTGGGAGTTGGGAGTCCTACAAGCAGAGGTTTACCGCTTCTAAACATGGAGGTTCCCTTTAATCACCAAGGTTAGTACCCACTCATAGACCCATCCCTCCATCGCATCACTCAGTTCAGTTAACCAGCGGAACTCCTTGCCACGAGATGTTGCGATAGGTACAGGTGCCTTTACAAAAGAAAAAAAGGACCTGTCTGGAAAATGGATCAATGAGATCTCTGTGTTCAGAGGCGGGAGAAGAAGAGAAGAGGAGATTCACTACCTGAAGGCGTCTCAGAATGGCTGACAAACTCCTTTCCCTTCCCCTCCCCACAACAGGCACCCTGTGAGGTAGAAGAAGAGAAGAGATTGGATTTATACCCTGCCCTTCACTACCCAAAGGAGTCTCAGAGGGGCTGACAAACTCCTTTCCCTTCCCCTCCCCACAACAGACACCCTGTGAGGTAGAAGAAGAAGAAGAAGAGATTGGATTTATACCCCACCCTTCACTACCCAAAGGAGTCTCAGAGCAGCTGACAAACTCCTTTCCCTTCCCCTCCCCACAACAGGCACCCTGTGAGGTAGAAGAAGAAGAGGAGATTGGATTTATACCCCGCCCCTCACTACCCAAAAGAGTCTCAGAGCGGCTGACAAACTCCTTTCCCTTCCCCTCCCCACAACAGACACCCTGTGAGGTAGAAGAAGAAGAAGAAGAGATTGGATTTATACCCCACCCTTCACTATCCAAGGGAGTCTCAGAGCAGCTGACAAACTCCTTTCCCTTCCCCTCCCCACAACAGACACCCTGTGAGGTAGAAGAAGAGGAAGAGATTGGATTTATACCCCGCCCTTCACTGCCCAAAGGCGTCTCAGAGCGGCTGACAAACTCCTTTCCTTTCCCCTCCCCACAACAGACACCCTGTGAGGTAGAAAAAGAAGAAGAGATTGGATTTATACCCCGCCCTTCACTACCCAAAGGAGTCTCAGAGCGGCTGACAAACTCCTTTCCTTTCCCCTCCCCACAACAGACACCCTGTGAGGTAGAAAAAGAAGAAGAGATTGGATTTATACCCCGCCCTTCACTACCCGAAGGCGTCTCAGAGCGGCTGACAAACTCCTTTCCCTTCCCCTCCCCACAACAGACACCCTGTGGGGTAGAAGAAGAGGAAGAGATTGGATTTATACCCTGCCCTTCACTACCCGAAGGTGTCTCAGAGTGACTGACAAACTCCTTTCCCTTCCCCTCCCCACAACAGACGCCCTGTGAGGTAGAAGAAGAGGAAGAGATTGGATTTATACCCCGCCCTTCACTACCCAAAGGAGTCTCAGAGCGGCTGACAAACTCCTTTCCTTTCCCCTCCCCACAACAGACACCCTGTGAGGTAGAAAAAGAAGAAGAGATTGGATTTATACCCCGCCCTTCACTTCCCAAAGGTGTCTCAGAGCGGCTCACAATCTCCTTTCCCTTCCCCTCCCCACAACAGACCCCCTGTGAGGTAGCTGGGGCTGAGAGAGCTCTTTCGAGGACTGCTCCTGAGAGAACAGCTCCGAGACAACTTGTGACTGACCCAAGGTCACACCAGCAGCTGCCAGTGGAAGAGTGGGGAAATCAAACTCGCTTCTCCCAGTGTAGAGTCCGCACTCTTAACCGCTACACCAAACTGGTGTTAGTGTCCAGGTTCAAGCGCAACCCACCTAGCGAAAAGACAGAGCTCACACTTGGGCTGCAAATTTGGGGGGGTGCAGCGCTCACCTGAAAGATGTCGTTGGCGCATTTCCTGCAGAGGTTGTGCTGGCACGGCAGGATGACCACCGGCTTGGTGAACATCTCCAAGCAGATGGGGCAGATGAGCTGCCTCTCCAGGCTGTCCATCGTGGGGCAATCTCTGGGGCAGGAGCTGTATTCCATGAGGCTCGACATAACCCGGGAACGGGGCTCTCGGACACAGCTCCTCGCTCGTCCTTGCCCCAGCCGGAGAATGCACGGCGGTGGAAGACGGGAGCAACTCATCAAATACCACCTCGACACGGGGCGGCAGCTGTCGGCTGGGCTTCCCTGGAGATCTGAGTTGGCCCTTCTCGGAAAGTTTAGGCACGCGATGTTAAGAGTCTGCGCTGCTCCGGATACCGTCACAGGCAGTGCAAGTCAGGAGGCCTGGACTTGGAATGACACTTCGGTGTGGATGTGAGTGGGTGGTTAAAGCGGGGTGTTTAGAGAAGCTGCCTTCTACTGAATCAGATGGTTGGTCCATCAAGGTCAGTTTGGTGTAGTGGTTGAGTGCGCGGACTCTAATCCGGGAGAACCGGGTTTGATTCCCCCACTCCTCCACATGCGGCTGCTGGGTGACCTTGGGTCAGTCACAAGTTCTTTCCGAGCTGTCCTTGAAAGGGCAGTTCTCTCAGAGCTCTCTCAGCCCCACCTACCTCACTGGGTTTCTGTTGTGGGGAGGGAGAGGGAAAGGAGTTTGTAAGCCGCTCTGAGACGCCGAGTGAAGGGTGGGGAATAAATCCAATCTCCTCTTCTTCCTCCTCCTCTTCTTCTCAGAGCTGTTCTCGAAAGAGCAGTTCTGGAAAGAGCTCTCTCAGCCCCACCTACCTCACCGGGTGTCTGTTGTGGGGAGGGGAAGGGAAAGGAGTTTGTGAGCCGCTCTGAGACTCCTTTGGGTAGTGAAGGGCGGGGGATAAATCCAATTTCTTCTTCTTCTACCTCACAGGGTGTCTGTTGTGGGGAGGGGAAGGGAAAGGAGATTGTAAGCCGCTCTGAGACTCCGAGTGAAGGGCGGGGTATAAATCCAATCTCCTCCTCCTCTTCTTCTGTAAAGGTTGCCCTTGCTCGAGAGCCAGTCAAATCCGACTCTAGGGGGTGGTGCTCATCTCCGTTTCCAAGCCGAAGAGCCAGCGCTGTCCGAAGACTTCTCCATGGTCATGTGGCTGGCATGACTAAATGCCGAAGCACACGGAACACTGTTACCTTCCCACCGAAGCGGTACCTATTTATCTATTTGCAATTTCTTGCTTTCGAACTGCTAGGTTGGCAGGAGCTGGGGCCAGAGATGGGGGCTCACTCTGTCACGCGGCACCAGGGTCTCGAACTGCCGAGCTACTGATCTTCCGGTCTGCAGCTCAGTGTCTTAACCTCTGAGCCACCACGGCCCCTCAGGTCAGTAGGGAACCACACATTTCACCATGGATTATATGTTCTGATGATGGTTTGATGGTTTTATGGTTTCTAAATCTGTACATCACCTAGAGCCCCACATTTGTGGGAATTAGGCGATTCAAAAATGCAATTAAATAAATAGCCTGCTCGGACTGGCAGCCGCTTTCCAGGGTCTCAGGCAGACATCTTTTACATCAAATGGTCCTTTTAACTGAGCCAGAAAAACTCTCTTACAGGAGACCAGTTTGTTGATACAGAGTGGGTAGGGATCCTAGAGGTCACTTACTCAAACCCCCTTGCTCAGTGCGGGAATTAGTCGACCATAGCACCCCACTCTGCTTAAAGGCATGCACACCTTTTAAAAAATGTTTTAAAATGACTGGGGGGAAGGAAAGCTTTTACAGGAGAAATTCTTGTGGGGCTGTGCCTTCAAGAAAGGGGGCAGAGCCCCCCAAAGTCCCACTGTAGCTATGGGCCTGGCCTGATCTTGTCTTGTCAAAGCATGAGAAGCTAAGCAGGGTTGACCACAGTCAGTACCTCGATGGAAGACCACCAAGGAAGTCCAGGCTGGCTAAGCAGAGACAGTCCATGGCAAAACACCTCTGAATCTGTCCCTTGCTTGAAAACCTCACAAGGTGGAACGTCATGGGTTTGCCATGAGTCAACTGTGACTTGACGGCACGCTTTACTTTTTAGAGTAGAGAATGCTCAACTAGACCATGTTCACCAAGGTTAAGAGTGTCAGACTAGTCCCCGAGAGACCCAGGTTCGAATCCCCACTTGAGAAGAAAAAGAGAAGAGATTGGATTTATACCCCGCCCTTCACTACCCAAAGGAGTCTCGGAGCGGCTGACAAACTCCTTTCCCTTTCCCGCCCCACAACAGACACTGCCTGTGAGGTAGGTGGGGCTGAGAGAGCTCTTTCTAGGACTGCCCTTGAGAGAACAGCTCTGAGAACTTGTGACTGACCCAAGGTCACACCAGCAGCTGCAGGCAGAGGAGTGGGGAATCAAACCCGGTACTCCCAGTTTAAGAGTCTGCGCTCCTAACCACTACACCAAACTGGCTCCAGTAGAAGAGAAGAAGAAGAAGAAGAAGAAGAAGAAGAAGAAGAAGAAGAAGAAGAAGAAGAAGAAGAAGAAGAAGAAGAAGAAGAAGAAGAAGAAGAAGAAGAAGAAGAAGAAGAAGAAGAAGAAGAAGAAGAAGAAGAAGAAGAAGAAGAAGAGGAGGACATTGGATTTATACCCCACCCTTCACTACCCGAAGGAGTCTCAGAGCGGCTTACAAACTCCCTTCCCTTCCCCTCCCCACAACAGACACCCTGTGAGGGAGGTGGGGCTGAGACAACTCTGACACAAACTGCTCTTTCTGAAGAACAGCTGTGCCAGAGCTTGTGACTGACCCAAGGTCACATCAGCAGCTGCAAGTGGAGGAGTGGGGAATCAAACCTGGTTCTCCCAGATTAGAATCCGTGCACTTAACCGCTAGACCAGACTGGCTCTCTTGTGCCATGGAAATTCGCTGGGTGACTTTGGGCCAGTCACACTCTCCCAGCCTAAGGGTGACAAATGAACTAAACATCAATAAATACATTTAAAAGTTACCCTTCAACATTGCTGTACTTTGGAGACATTCTAGTTGGCATTTTAGTTACTCCTGAACAAAATCCGAGTCCGGCGGCACCTTTAAGACCAACAAAGTCTTATTCAAGGTATGAGCTTTTCGTGTGCACGCTCACTTCCTCAGATACAGTGAAATGGAAGTTACCAGTCCATACATATAGGTCGAGGGTGAGCAGCAAATTAGCATACAGCATGATGAAGATGTTTAACAGATGCAAGGGCCAAACTGGAATCACAAGCTTAGTTTATATGGCCACCGTTAGTGTTGATTTAATTCTGGGGGGGGGGGGGACGCATAGCGAAGCAAATAAATATATTAAAATTGGAGACCGATGTGTAAATGTACCCTTTTTATTGTGGGATGTTGTCTGGAATGCTGGAACCCTGTCTAATCTCCCGTGTGAATGTTGAATTCTGTATGGATTATGAATATAGGAAGTAATAAACCAAGCTTCCTTCCATTCCATATTAAATAAATTAGTATGTAAGTGTGGCGTTAAGTACGTATGTAAGATTTTTGGTTATTGGCTGCAATGAATTGTTATTGTTCAGCTTTCCCCTGCCTTTTGTAATAGACATTAAAGTAATAAAAATATTAAATATGAAAGAGTTGCTCCCCTGCCTCTTCTTTTCTCTCCAGCAGTCCCACTTTGGGGGAAGGGGCCGTGGCTGAGCGGAAGAGCCTTTGCTTGGCATGCAGAGGGTCCCCCAGCAATGCTCCCTCTAAGCTGTGGAGTCCTGCGAGCAAAAATTCTACTTTCTGGCACTAAAGTTGTGAGCGAGCGATTTGGCTGCTGCATAAATTAGTTTGCTCTGGAGGCTGAGCCAAGACAAAAAGGTGTGAGCTGGAGGCTACCGAACTGTGAGCTGGCTCACACTAACTCAGCTTAGAGGGAACACTGGTCTCCCCAGCATCTCCAGTTACAAAGGACCAAGTAGAAGGGGACGTGAAGGACTTCTACCTGAGACCCTCGAGAGCCGCTGCCAGTCCTGAGTAGACAATATTGGCTTTGACAGACTGATGGTCTCAGGGCTTTTTGTTGTAGAAAAAGCCCAGCAGGAACTTATTAGCATAATAGGTCACACCCCCAACAGTGCAGCTCATTAGCATATTAGGCCACACCCCCATGTTACCAGACATGTGGTCATCCAGCCATACCCACCTTTTGCTTCTTATTCTGTTTACCTTGTTTGTTGTCAAAACCCAGGGCTTTTTTTTGTAGCAGGAACTCCTTTGCATTGTTAGGCCACCCCCCTAATGTAGCCAATCCTAATGAGTTTCTGCTGTTGGGTGTGGCTTGTTATGCTAATGAGTCCTGTCCAAAAATAGCCCTGGATGGTCTGATTCGTATGTACGGCTTTTTAAAAATTGATTCTGGAGAGGGGCTGTGGCTCTGTGGCAGAGCCTCTGCTTGGAATGCAGAAGGTCCCAGGTTCAATCCCCGCCATCTCCAGTTAAAGAAAAGATCTGGCAGGAGGGGGTGTGAAAGACCTCTGCCTGGGACCCTGGAGAGCCGCTGCCAGTCTGAGTAGACAATGCTGACTTTGACGGACCAGTGGTCTGATTCGGTATAAGGTGGTTTCATGTCTTCACTTTTGATTGGAAGCCGCAGAGAGCAAGGGACCGACCTCCTTGTCGTTCTACTCTGCAAAGCACTGTGAAGCATGTTAATAGCACTGTGCCCTACAAGAAGCCCCACAGGAATTAACTGGAAAGCGAGTTGTCGGACGAAGAGGCAGCGGTACAGATCGAGGAAGAAGAGGAGGAGATTGGATTTCTACCCCGCCTCTCGCCCGGAGTCTCATAGGGTTTTACAAACTCCTTTCCCTTCACCTCTCCACGTCCTGTGAGGTGGGTGGGGCTGAGAGAGCTCTTTCCAGAACTGTCCTTGAGAGAACAGCTCTGAAAGAAACTGCTCTTCCAAGAACAGCTCTGACAGAACTACGGCTCGCCCAAGGTCATCCAGCAGCTGCAAGCGGAAGGGTGGGGAATCAAACCCGGTTCTCCCAGATTAGAGTCCGCTCACTTAACCACTACACCAAACATGATCTCCCATCCACAAATAGATGGTGACTCCCATTCACAAATAGATGCCGAAGTCAAGGGGACGCCTTGCGAGACCAACTTCCTGTTGTGTTCGGAGAAGCCTGTGGGGAGAAAACTTCTGAATTACGCTGAAGTCAGAGTAGAATAGGAAATAAGCTGATTCTAGAC
The DNA here is from genome assembly GCA_029375565.1 of Gekko gecko. Lineage (NCBI taxonomy): Eukaryota > Metazoa > Chordata > Lepidosauria > Squamata > Gekkonidae > Gekko > Gekko gecko. Next base: position 181,091,813 of record JAPDNY010000006.1, read on the forward strand.
AGCAGATGAAAAGAGCCAGTTAATGTGGTCGTTCAAACAACTGGGGCCTAATGGACCGGGAACTTCTAAGTGAGCTCAATTAAAGTCAACAGAAACCGTACGGGTTCTGGAAATTATCTTCCTCAATATCTGGCAGGATCTCTCCATTCCGAGCGTCAGACGTGACTTAATATCAAGTTTCACAGTAGCAGCAAGGACGTGTATTGCCTCAAGAGGGAATCCCACAATTGATTATTGGTGCACTAAAGTTTGGGAGCTCTTCCCAACGGAGGTTACGGACCATCTACGGCAGGCAGAACTCTACCCCAAGCAATCTCACTTCTCCCGGAAATGGTTCCCATTCTTAGAGAGCATAACTGCTAATGACATCCATCCCCACAAACAGATATATCTCAAATTGCTTTACATTTAATTTTTACACACTTCTTCTTCAACCCCCCAGTTCCTACGTGGACTGTTCATGTTACACTCCTCGTCACTACTATAAATATTTTAAAAAACCACATTATTATCTTACGTTTTTCTAAATATGAGAATGCACAATGGAATGTTCTATAGGTCTGTTGGGTAAAGCTTTCCCTTGCTTGAAAGCCAGTCGAAACCGACTCTAGGGGGCGTTGCTCATCTCCGTTTCCAAGCCGAACAGCCGGCGCTGTCCAAAGACTTCTCCGTGGTCATGTGGCTGACATGACCAGAGGCCGAGGTGCACAGAATGCTGTTTCCTTCCCACTGAAGCAGTACCTGTTTACCTACTTGCAATTTCTTTTTTTTTTTTAAACAAGATTTTTATTGGAATATATTCAACATTTTTAAACATAATTTCCAGTTCAAGTTATAGATTATATCCCTTCCCCCCTTCCCCCCAATAGGCTTCCAACACTGCTATTGCCAATAACAAAAAACAATAAAAGTAATAAAGTTTAAACTTAAACAATCTATAAACTAGGTAACTTATATTTTATATACAAAAATCTAACTTAATCTAACGTAACTTCATTTTCAATTTCTTGCTTTCAAACTGCTAGGTGGGCAGGAGCTGGGGCCAGAGACAGGAGTTCACTCCGTCATGCGGCACTCGGGTCTCGAACTGCCGAACTACCGACCTTCCGGTCTGCAGCTCAACGTCTTAACCTGCCGAATTGTAATTTTCCTCTATGAGTTGCGATTCATCTATTCTCAGATGATCAGATTGTCTTATCTATACCCCCCATATTGGAATATATGTTGTAGTTCAATTTGAAACCTCTCCGTTCTCTGAAAAGTTTTGTAATCGAAGGAATTCAAAATGTTAATAAAAAGTTAATCATTTTAAAATAAACCTGTACAGGACCCCCAGCATACTTCTGATGCTGTGAAGTTTACACGGGCAGGGGGACGCACCAACTCCCCCTTGACAAAGTGCACCAACCTTACCGAATCTCAATTCTCCCACAATCCTTCAGACGCCGCTGCTTAGTAACACCTCCCCCCATTTGCTTGAAGTGAAATGTCTGCAGTGATGTCACACAGGGATGGTTGGTGCCCGAAGTCCACCCCTCTTCTCCCTCAGGCAGGGATGCCAGGTGTGGGCAGGAAAATACCTGGAGATTTTGGGGATGGCACCTGGGGACAGAGGGGTTAGGTGAGGAGTGGGACCTCAGCGCTGCGCAGTGTTCCTTCTAAGCTGTGCATATGAGCGGTTTGGTGGAGTGGTTAGGAGTCTGGGAGAACTGGGTTTGATTCCCCATTCCTCCACATGCAGCTGCTGGTGCAACCTAGGGTCAGTCACAAGTTCTCTCAAGGGTGTAGTATGAGTGGGAATATAAAGATTTTTTTATATAGTTTTTTCCCCTTTTTGATTATTCATATTCGTATTTTCTCCTGCTTTTATGGATTTCTCTTTTAAGTAATATTTCATTAGACTATAAGGAAGGCCTGTTATATAGAAGGCTTTACTCTTGTAAGCCTGTTATTGTTAGCAGACAAGATAATACGTATAAAGTCCATGATTCTGTAGTTCTTAAAGACAAAACCTTGAAATGTCTGGGTCAGATAAGATTTTAGTCTTGTATCAGGGAAAAAAACCCTTTTTGTTTGGGATATGAAGAATCCCTGCCCACTATCATTTTGGGTTAAGTAAACATTTAGATTTGATGTAGACGTGTTTCTTTACATCTGACAAATCAAAAGCTTATTATTTGAATGACCACTGTCTTTTGTAACCAATTATGCCTTTTTTGAATATCGTTTTCTTAATGATGTCAGTTCATGTATAAAAGATCACGTAGTTCCTGAATATGCTCAGAAAGCAGTCAGTTTTTGATGGGCCATTTGGTCCAATTGTTTTCCCCCCCCGTCTAATTGCAATTAAACACTAAGAACTTCCTCCTCATTCCTGACTCCATTTCTGGACTAGAAATTTATTTGTACAACAAGGGCAGTCCTCGAGAGAGCTCTCTCAGCCCCAACTACCTCACAGGGTGTCTGTTGTGGGGAGGGGAAGGGGAAGGAGTTTGTAAGCCGCTCTGAGACTCCCTTGGGTAGTGAAGGGCGGGGTATAAATCCAATCTATTCTCCTTCTTCTTCTACCTCACAGGGTGCCTGTTGTGGAGAGGGGAAGGGAAAGGAGTTTGTCAGCTGCTCTGAGACTCCCTTGGGTAGTGAAGGGTGGGGTATAAATCCAATCTCTTCTCCTTCTTCTTCTACCTCACAGGGTGTCTGTTGTGGGGAGGGGAAGGGAAAGGAGTTTGTCAGCCGCTCTGAGACTCCCTTGGGTAGTGAAGGGTGGGGTATAAATCCAATCTCTTCTCCTTCTTCTTCTACCTCACAGGGTGTCTGTTGTGGGGAGGGGAAGGGGAAGGAGTTTGTCAGCCGCTCTGAGACTCCCTTGGGTAGTGAAGGGTGGGGTATAAATCCAATCTCTTCTTCTTCTTCTACCTTGCAGGGTCTCTGTTGTGGGGAGGGGAAGGGAAAGGAGTTTGTCAGCCGCTCTGAGACTCCCTTGGGTAGTGAAGGGTGGGGTATAAATCCAATCTCTTCTCCTTCTTCTTCTACCTCACAGGGTGTCTGTTGTGGGGAGGGGAAGGGAAAGGAGTTTGTCAGCCGCTCTGAGACTCCCTTGGGTAGTGAAGGGTGGGGTATAAATCCAATCTCTTCTCCTTCTTCTTCTACCTCACAGGGTGTCTGTTGTGGGGAGGGGAAGGGAAAGGAGTTTGTAAGCCACTCTGAGACTCCCTTGGGTAGTGAAGGGTGGGGTATAAATCCAATCTCTTCTTCTTCTTCTTCTACCTCACAGGGTGTCTGTTGTGGGGAGGGGAAGGGAAAGGAGTTTGTAAGCCGCTCTGAGACTCCCTTGGGTAGTGAAGGGTGGGGTATAAATCCAATCTCTTCTTCTTCTTCTTCTTCTTCTACCTCACAGGGTGTCTGTTGTGGAGAGGGGAAGGGAAAGGAGTTTGTAAGCCGCTCTGAGACTCCCTTGGGTAGTGAAGGGTGGGGTATAAATCCAATCTCTTCTTCTTCTTCTTCTTCTACCTCACAGGGTGTCTGTTGTGGGGAGGGGAAGGGAAAGGAGTTTGTAAGCCGCTCTGAGACTCCCTTGGGTAGTGAAGGGTGGGGTATAAATCCAATCTCTTCTTCTTCTTCTTCTTCTACCTCACAGGGTGTCTGTTGTGGGGAGGGGAAGGGAAAGGAGTTTGTAAGCCGCTCTGAGACTCCCTTGGGTAGTGAAGGGTGGGGTATAAATCCAATCTCTTCTCCTTCTTCTTCTACCTCACAGGGTGTCTGTTGTGGGGAGGGGAAGGGAAAGGAGTTTGTAATCTGCTCTGAGACTCCCTTGGGTAGTGAAGGGTGGGGTATAAATCCAATCTCCTCTTCTTCTTCTTCTACCTCACAGGGTGTCTGTTGTGGGGAGGGGAAGGGAAAGGAGTTTGTAAGCCGCTCTGAGACTCCCTTGGGTAGTGAAGGGTGGGGTATAAATCCAATCTCCTGTTCTTCTTCTTCTACCTCACAGGGTGTCTGTTGTGGGGAGGGGAAGGGAAAGGAGTTTGTCAGCCGCTCTGAGACTCCCTTGGTTAATGAAGGGTGGGGTATAAATCCAATCTCTTCTTCTTGTTCTTCTACCTCACAGGGTGTCTGTTGTGGGGAGGGGAAGGGAAAGGAGTTTGTCAGCCGCTCTGAGACTCCCTTGGTTAATGAAGGGTGGGGTATAAATCTAATCTCTTCTCCTTCTTCTTCTACCTCACAGGGTGTCTGTTGTGGGGAGGGGAAGGGAAAGGAGTTTGTAAGCCGCTCTGAGACTCCCTTGGGTAGTGAAGGGTGGGGTATAAATCCAATCTCTTCTTCTTCTTCTTCTACCTCACAGGGTGTCTGTTGTGGGGAGGGGAAGGGAAAGGAGTTTGTAAGCCGCTCTGAGACTCCCTTGGGTAGTGAAGGGTGGGGTATAAATCCAATCTCTTCTCTTCTTCTAACACAGGAACCCCACCCCCTCAGCAGCAATCTGGAGCCAATCACAGGGGCCTGCACTGCCCGTTGCCCATTTGAAGATTACAGCAGTTATATTCTGCTCAGGATGTGAATTGCTCCACTCAGTAGGGGGGGAATCAGAGGGAACATTGCTCAGCAGAGTATAATGCCACACAGAGCCCCCCTTCCAAAGCGTCCTTTTTCTCCGGGGGGCGGAACTGCTCTTGGTTGTTGGGAGATCCAATGCAATACATCTCCAGCCACCCGCTGGAGGTTCATAGATATGGTAATTCTCTTAGGGCGGCCATACACAGATTTAGCTATTGAAGGGGTGAAAGGGCACCCCATGGCCACCCCTTTCTTCTGAGCAGGGCTATTTTTGGGCAGGAACGCACAGGAACGGAGTTCCGGCTGGCTCACGAGTTGGCCACGCCCAGCAGGAACTTATTAGCCTAATAGGCCACAGCCAACGGCAGAAACTCATTAGGACTGGCTACATTGGCTACATTTATTGTCTGGACTCATGGCAAAGAAGCCCTCAAGAGATTCCACCAGGCTTTCTACAACTTCCAACCCACCATCAATCTACCTATGACTTCCTCTACACAAGATATAAACTTCCTGGACACCACCAGGGCTATTTTGGGCAGGAACGCACAGGAACGGAGTTCCGGCTGGCTCACGAGTTGGCCACGCCCAGCAGGAACTTATTAGCCTAATAGGCCACAGCCAATGGCAGAAACTCATTAGGACTGGCTACATTGGCTACATTTATTGTCTGGACCCATGGCAAAGAAGCCCTCAAGAGATTCCACCAGGCTTTCTACAACTTCCAACCCACCATCAATCTACCTATGACTTCCTCTACACAAGATATAAACTTCCTGGACACCACCAGGGCTATTTTGGGCAGGAACGCACAGGAACGGAGTTCTGGCTGGCTCACGAGTTGGCCACGCCCAGCAGGAACTCATTAGCATAACAGGCCACACCCAACAACAGATACTCATTAGGATTGGCTAATGAGGGGTGTGTGGCCTCACATGCAAAGGAGTTCCTGCTTTAAAAAAAAAATAGCCCTGGGTTTTGACAACAAACAAGGTAAACAGAATAAGAAGCAAAAGGTGGGTGTGGTTGGATGACCACACTCCTGGTGACATGGGGTTGTGGGCTAATATGCTAATGAGCTGTGCTGTCATGGGTGTGGCCTATTATGTTAATGAGTTCCTGCTGGGCTTTTTCTACAAAAAGAGCCCTGCTTCTGAGGAAGAATTCTGTGTTGAATAAAAAAAAAAATCCTTCTCTAGTACTACCTCTCGGAGGCTAAGCAAAAAGAACATTGGTGGGAATAAGGCTGAACGTGTGTTGAGAAACCTCTCTGCCACCTGGCGAGCCTCTTGGTGTGGTCTGTTCGTGTACAGAGCAGTTGCATCTGTGGCAAGGAGGACTGACCCTGCTGAAACCCGGTGTCCGATCTAGGAGATGAACTCCGTAGTATCCTGAATATAGGAACGCTGCTGGATGGCAAAGTGGGCTAAAAGGAGATCTAAATCAGCCAGTATCATCATGCCCCTGTATAAATCACTGGTGCAACCTCATTTGGAATACTGTGTACAGTTCTGGTCGCCACACCTCAAAAAGGATATTTTAGCATTGGAAAAAGTGCAGAGAAGGGCAACTAGAATGATAAAAGGGTTGGAACACCTTCCCTATGAAGAAAAGTTAAAACGCTTGGGGCTCTTTAGCTTGGAGAAACGATGGCTGAGGGGTGACATGATTGAGGTTTATAAGATTATGCATGGGATAGAGCAGGTGGAGAAAGAAGTACTTTTGTCCCTTTCTCACAATACAAGAACTCCTTGTGGGCGCTCCATGAAATTGCTGAGCAGTCGGGCTAGAACAGATAAAAGGAAGTCCTTCTTCACCCAAAGAGTGATTAACATATGGAATTCACTGCCACAGGAGGTGGTGGCAGCTATGAGCATGGGAATTAGATAAACATCTGGAGCAGAAGTCCATCAGTGGCTATTAGCCACAAGGTGTATAGATAGGGACTCTGGGGCAAGTGATGCTCTGTATTCTTGGTGCTGGAGGGGGCAGCAGTGGGAGGGCTTCTAGTGTCCTGGCCCCACTGATGGACCTCTTGATGGCACCTGGTATTTTTGGCCCCTGTGTGACTGGAGTGTTGGGACTGGATGGGCCATTGGCCTGATCCAGCACTGGCTTCTCTTATGTTCTTGGATCTTTGTTAATTAAAAATGTGTATGTGCTTTCATCTATAAAACCTGATCCAAGACCCTCTTGTGCAGTGATTCTCAGCACTTTGAATTTTCAGCACTTCAAAACGGACTTCAGCCGATGGGTTTCTTCTTTGTTCTCTCTTGGTTCATTATATATTGTTGAAAAGTTGAAAAGGTCCTGACGTAATAGAAGACAGGGGAAGAAAAAAACAGCACACGCCCACGGAAAGGATTGAGGTTTCTTTTGCCTTGAAAACATTTATTTTACAACCTCGGCTTCTGATAATTTAGCAGTCTTTATTTTTTTTTGTTTGTTTAAAGTTTCATGTTCAGACATACAATACATAAATTACCATGCTAAAACATAAAATAATTCCTTCTGCTCAAACCGTAGGTATGTACAGGAGCTCATCACTTGAGAGTGTTAACAATCCACAAAGTTCAGACGGCCACAGCTACTTTACAATTTAAAAGGATGATCCTTTAAGTAACATAACAAAATATATATATATATATATATTTTCTATGTATATATATATAAGATAGATAGATCATTGCTTTTCAAATGCATTTATACTTTGATTGTTTTTACAACTAACATTGTTTTCTTGTTTTAAACGTTAGGGCTCACCCCATCCGCCACCCGGCAAGAACAAGTGCAAAAAATGAGATTCTGGTTATGTCTTCAGGTCACGGCGACCTCAGGAGAGGCCACTATAATCTAGGAAAAACCAACAGTTAAGTCAGTGGCGGGATCTACTGAGCATTGTTGCTAGGCGGCTTTGACTGATTTTAATGGGACTGGCAAACCGCCATTCGTAGAAGCAAACCGAGGCGGCTGCACAAGAGGAGCACAGACCGGCCTTGCTTTGCTTCGTCCCAACTTCGGTTCGTTTTAACAGGACGGGCAACCAGCTTTTGTAGAAACAAACCGAGGCTGTTATGCAAGAGGATCACAGACCGGTCTTGCTTCGCTTCATCCCAACTTCGGTTCGTTTTAACAGGACCGGCAACCGCCTTTTGTAGAAACAAACTGAGGCAGTTAGGCAAGAGGATCACAGACCGGTCTTGCTTCGCTTCATCCCAACTTCGGTTCGTTTTAACAGGACCGGCACCGGCCTTTTGTAGAAACAAACCGAGGCTGCGGCGCGAGAAGAGCATAGACCGCCCTTGCTTCGGTTCGTTCCAACTTCCTGCACATATACAAGAAGAGGCTGCCTTGAATCCAGAGATCGCCGCTAAACAGAACTTTTAAAAAACCTGCTCTGCCCCCTCCCAGTCCCCAAATAAGTGGGGGGGGAGAGCAGGAAGAGAAGAAACGATGCAGGAATGAGCCGAACAGCAGCAGCTGAATAATGTGACGCGCACATACACACACAGACTGCGCACACCCAACGAGGAAAAAAACACAGGCGTCTTAAAAAATTTTGCAGCTTGACAAATCGCTGGGTTCAGACATCAATGACACACACACACACACACACAAATGCACACTCATGGACACATGACAGACAAACGAGCACACAGGCCGTCGCAACCTTCGGAACTGAAATGGGCCGCACGACCTGCACTGTACAGTTTAAACGCCTTTAGCAAAGTGTAAAGAACCGCCGTGGGAATTAGGGGAGCTTCAGGTCAGGTGACAAGGTTGTGCAGGAAGGGAAAGAAGAATGCGGAAGTGAGAGAGGGATTCGGGAAGCTGGCCGGGAGCGCGGGGGCCATCTCTGCCACTCCCGGTTTTTGGATCCTTAAAAGAACCAACGTAAATTCCTCAGCGCCACCCTGCCCTGCTGAGAACACCTTGTGGGGGCAGGAGAAATTGCTTCCAGCCCCGTGTGCAGCCTTGATAGATTTGAAGGACGCTCCCCCGTAACCCAACAGCCAAGCCCTGCTACAGCATCATCCTCTTCCATTTGTGCTGCGGGCTCCCGATCTCGTATCAGTATCAAGGTCTCCCTGCCTCTCAGTGGCCAAAGAGAGGGAATTTCAGGTGCGGGGGGGGGGAGGGAGGGAAGCTTGCTGGTTTGATTTCCCTTTTGCAGCTGAGAGATCCCCGCTTGGAGCAAAGAGGCAAGGAAGAGGAGTTGTGTAAAGCCGCGTCGGTCCAGCTCCCTCTCACACACACACCCTTAGGATTTCCCCATGTGTAAAATATTTAAGTGTGCAACTGTGACCTCCCTGCTGCCTATCAGAGCCATCACCGGAAGCAGCGCGAAGGCAAAACTACTTCACCGAGTCCTTGCATACCGGGAAACCGTTTCGGGCAAAACCCGATCCTTCATTCCAAAACTAAGAACCACAAATCTCCCTCTGCGTCCATGAAATCACCGGTCCCTCTTTGTTTCTTAACAGACCTGCAAGGACCCCTCTTCCCCAATCTGGGCTGCTGTATCTGCTGTGCGAGCAAGGAACGCCGACAAATCACAGCCAGCCAATTACGGCAACAAATGTGAATTGGCCCTTTACATTGGGGTGGAAGCCAGGTTCCCCAGTTCCGCCTACACAGCAGTCGGGTCTGATCACTCACATCTTGTGTCAGCAGAAGTTTCCTTGCGCCCGAAGAAAGCATCGCCATTAGCAGAAAAGATTCACGGGATCTAGTCCAAGAGATTCTGCTGATCGGCTGCAGCCAACGCTAGCTCAACCGAGCCTCAGTTGTTGGTGGGAGCACACAAAAAGGGAAAGTCTTTTTCTTTGTCTAAGTTCTTGAAGACCCGTCTAAGCTTGCAGCGCTATGAAATTCCACAGTGGCTGAAGCAGGACACATGCTGACGCTGCCTCCCAAATGTAAGCCCCTTTGGGTCTATGTGATTTCATGTGACGCACGGGGCAGGGCGAGGGGAGGCACAGTGGTCCAAACAAACAGCCTACACGTTCCTCAGTTAACCCCAATTATTTGGGGATAATTTGGGGTGGGATTATCCCCAAATCCCACCTCCGGGGTAATCAAAACCGCAAGTCCTCAAAACTTATTTCTAACACACTAAAAACTGCATGGATTCTCTTAGACTAACAGAAGTCATTTCCAGGTAGTGTGACCATGGATTAACAATTGCCTGTACAGCCAGCATCCTGAACATACCGTCTACGCTACATAGGGCGGCTACCGAAAAAGCAGCACAAACAAAAACCAAAAGCTCACACTTAAATCGGCTAGCGACACATTTTGCATAGGTTTAAAGTTTCACGGACGTTGGCAAACAAGCATTCCGCATGGGAGGAGGGGTCCGTGGGCTTTCAAAAAGAGTTCATTGGCTAGTTTAAGCCCCTCCCATGATCCTTGTTAGCTCCAAACGAAGCCACCATATTAATGGGGGGGGGGAGCTCTGGGGCTCATATATTCCTGTTCCTGCAAAGCTGGACTGAACCCAGGCTGCTTTCGCACACGTTGGACAATCCGCCTTCAATGCACTTTAACAATCGTCTGCAATGGGATTTTGTTGTTTCGCACAGGAAAACCCAGTTGCAAAGGATACCGAAAGCGCACACAGGGTGCACTATCCAGCGTGTACGAAGGCAGTCCCAAAAAGACACGATTTGGCCATGACCCGGATTCTTCAGGATCATGTATAGTAATCACATAACCACGTGGCATGCAGGTCCACTGGCAGGACCCCCTCTGGTTTTGACATTAAAAAGGATCGTGAGGCAGCCCACGCCGAGGCTTCTAGCAACACAACAGCATCCAAAAGCATGAACTCTAGCTTCAGCTTGGCTCTCGCTGATTACCGAGAAAGAGAAGGGGTGTCTGCTGTTCCCAGTGGAAGACAGAACCAAGGCTAGAAATGCAGGAGTGCCTACGCAGAGAGTCAAAGACGGTCCAAAAGACAAGGAGCGCTGCTTTGACACGTGGACCCATCCGGCTTCTATTCCTAACAATCGGGCTGCATTTTTGGTTCCCAAAATGTGTTAAGTGAGCAACAGTGACAGCGGAACTACAGAACTGAGTACACACCGTGGGAAGTGAAACTGTGCAGGAAGTGAAACTGCTCTCAACCTGCCTTCAGCTCTTTCAGCCTATTACCCATCTCCAGTTAAAGATATAGCGATTCTGGATTTGAATCTAAGCTTTGCTTAGGAGGTTGGGAGGGGGTTGTTGTTGGTGTATGGGGGGGGGGGAATGTGAACTCTTGGCACGCTTCCAAGAGACAGTTTTGGTCCCCATGTTCCTTCCGCCATCCACCGTGGGAAAGATATTAGCCTGACTCAAAGAAGTCCCATTTTGGCAATTTTGGGAACGGTTCCACACAGAAGTACCCTCAAAGGGAATGTGGGGGAAAAATAGAAGTCAGCTACTACCAAACCGGAGCAAGGGTTACTAAGAGACTAGGGGACGGAAGGTTGCAGAAGCGACGATTCCGAGAGCATCCTTGGCTCTTCCGCAAGACTCAGAGCTTTCTAACGCAAGACTGAACAAACAGTAGAACAGGTGCAGAGAGTAAACGCTGCGGATGTCTCCAAGGAAAAAACACTGCCCGTTGCATTCACGCTCACTCATCCACACCACCTCCAGTCACGATTCTTCCCCCCCACCACCACACAGAAGGTAACCATTCCAGATTGCCCGTGATTAATTTAAAAGGGGAGGGGGACACGCTTAAAGGAGAAGGATGCGTGCAAAGCATTACACTGGATGCATACGAGGACACCAAAGTGGTTATGCTTTCGAGCCACTGAGTGGCTCTAACTAGCTCAGTCGCAGTGGTGCTTCGGATGGATAAAGCACCGCATGCTGTTGAGTCAAGTCTGAATGCTGCAGAAGGGGGAACAGAAGCGGAGAACGGTCGAGCTGGTTCTAAGCGGCCACACGAAGAAATCCACCAAGAGATTTGGGGGGTTTTCTAGCCCGGGCCTCTCTGCTGAAACACGGTGAGGTTATGGGTGCTTCCCAAGCTACGAGACAGCAAACCCAGGCTGGCCACGGAGACTAGCCCCCAGAGATCTGCAGACAATCCGGGTTCCCAGAATAGCAGGTCCATAAAACACAGGGCTTTTCCGCATCCCCATTTCCTTTTGCTTGTGTGTTCCTGTTGCCTCGAGTCCCGTCCCCCCCCATATTCCGCATTTGCTTTGCTCCCTCTAGTGGTTGATTTGATATTACACCGCTTTACGTCTGGCATACAAACCTGCAGTTTACATCTGCAGGAAGATATGCAGGACAAAGAGCAATGAAATCAACTACGAGAACGAGCAAAATACATGCGGAACGGGGTGCGGGGCGGAGGAACCCAAAGCAACAGGAACACACAAGGGAGGAAAGTGAGAATGTTGCATTCGCACTTTAGGACTTTTGTTTTTTAAATCCTAAAATATATAGGGCCGAATCTCGCGGACCTGTTCAGTGAATAGAAGCGACATCCCCTGACATAAGAGGCTGCTTGTGTCAGGGGGCTATTTACACTAGAGGAAGCCACCACTGTTAGTGGAAGAGACCCACAGGAGCCAGCACCAGTGTCTAGAGCAGTCCCGAGGCTTTTGTTAAACCCACAAAATAGCTGCTTGTGACCATAGCGAAAAGGATATATCCTGGAATATTCAAACAAACAGAAATCTAAACATTTGCTCTTGACTATTTATTTGCTTGGACTTCATTCAAACTAGACAATGAGAACATACATCTGCGTCAGTTCTGTCCACGTTCATGCACAAGTAAAAAATGGCAATTATAAATAGTGCAGGGGAATGATTGAATCTGAACAAAAATAGATATATATATATATAGTGCGCACTTGTTTTTAAAAAGCAGAGCTATAATTCAAGTAACGTCTGGCTTTGCCACAAAACCTACAATTTGGCCCTCTCCTAACGCAACGAAATGTGTTAACTAGAAAGTAGCTGTCGGATTATTGTCTGAAGAAGAAACGGGCGTGCGAGGGAAGGGCTCCAAAATCGAGGATTTGTTGCTGTTGTTTGTTTTTTTTAAAAAAACCCTTCCTCGCAACGTCAGCATTTTTCAAAGCAAGCTGGTTGGGACAGAGGTGTTGGCAGCAACCTGGCAGGTGGAAAGCAGCTGGAAAGCTTAGCGGCTAACCGAGAGGACGAAACGCACCCTCCAGAGAGATGCTCGGAGCTCGGCTGCGTGGAAGAGCGGCGGCTTCCGCGGCAGGTTTTTTCACTTCTCTTTGAAAAATGCTCCGTTTCTTTAGACTCTTTTGGGGGCTGGTGCCACTGCTTAGAATGCAGAAATGTCTCCATCGCACTCGCCGTGATAACTCCTCGATACATTACAACACAAAGACATTTATAACGTAAACTCCACGCATGCTATTTTTTTTAAAAAAAAGAAGAAGTAGAAGGAGGAGGAGGAAGGAGGAGAAGGAGAACGAAATAAGACCAAAATGCTAAACTGCTTTAAATACTGCATGCTACAGTACTTCCATGTATCATCGCGATACGACACCAAAGGTGACAAAAGGCGAAGAAGGGATTACAAAATATTCTCGGCAGGTTTGGAGGCTGCCTTCTTATTGTGGCAGAGCCTTTTCCCCTCCCTGTACTCTATTTCTAATGTCCATGATTCTAGTGCTGGGTTGGCCATATTATTTATGTTTTTAATCTTTCTCTTCTTTAAAGTTAACAGTGCTTCCTTTTCATTTAGTTAAACCCGTCGGTGTGGTACTTGGGGTGGGAGTCCGCTGTGAGCTGGGTCGTCTCTGTGGCAGAGGTTGGCTGTATCACAATAGGCGTGTCGGCGGCCTCTGAAAAACAAAGAGCGGCTTTGTGAGCGAGAACGCGGCCGGGTTGGCTCTCGCGGGCCCCTTCGGCTGGCGGCGGCCCTTTTCTCCAGCACAAAGGGACCTTCAGGACAGATCCCTGGAACCCAGCATATTGCTACCAAGCGATGAGAGTGCCAAGACCAGGCCCAATAAAAGCACCAGGCTAGAACCACTGCTGAGGGATTATAGTTGCACGTGGGTAGCCGTGTCGGCCTGCGGAAGAAGAACAAGTTTCGAGTCCAGTAGCATCTTAAAGACCAATGAGATCTGCAGGGTATGAGCTTCTGAGGGACAGCGCTCCCCTTCATCCGATACGAGTGGAAATGGAGTCCCCCTGGGAGGGGTGCTGCAGAAAAGGGAGTCAGGATGCAGAGGTACGGTGCAAAAAGGTAACTACCTCGGTTAGAGCAGGGGAGCAACGCTTGGGAGCAGCAAGCCAGCATCTGTAGTGCGGTAATTTGTGAATGAACCTAAGTTCAGCACAGTCACGCTGCAATCTCCCCGTGAAGCTTCCCTCTTTGAGGACTGTGACGCTTAGGTCAGCAGTGGTGCTACTGGACTTGAATACTGCTCTTCTAAGTGATTAGGAAGGGGTGCTCCTCCCAAGGTGTTTTTTTCTTCTAAACGACAAACAACCAGCATAGCCATCTGTGAGCAGCGGCTGGGGTTTCCAGCTCCAGGTTGGGAAATTCCTAGAGATTGGGAGGGGCAAAGCCTGAAAAGAACAGGATGTGGGGAGGCCTCTCAATGGGGTACAATGTCACAGAGTCGACTCTCCAGAGCAGCCATTTTCTCCAGGGAAATTGATCTCTATACTCTGGAGATTGGCTGTAATTCAGGAACTCTCCAGACCCCACCTGGAGGTTTGGGAACCCTAGCAGCAGTGCTTGGCAGTATCCTGCTTTATAGGCCCATAACTTTTGTGAACTTAACTGCGAGGCCAAGTTACAACTGCCAGCTCCAAGAAAATCAGAACGGCCTGCTGGATCAGAGCAGTGGTACACCCAGTCCAGCCTCGCAGGCTCTTAACACCTTTTTTCAGAGCTGTGTCGTTTAGTGGGGAGTTCAGCTGAGACCCTCATTTTGGAAACTGGTGCACAGAGTTGAACACACACACATGAACACATGACGCTGCCTTATACTGAATCAGACTCTTGGTCCATCGAAGTCAGTATTGTCTACTCAGACTGGCAGCAGCTCTCCAGGATCTGAGGTCTTTCCCATCACCTACTGCCATATACTTTAACTGGAGATGTCGGGGGTTGAACCTGCAACCTTCTGCATGCCAAACAGATGCTCTGCCACTGAGCCACAGTCCCTATAAAAAAGCCATGTGATTTATTGAGGCTTCCTCTACACATAAGGCTGCCTTATACTGAATCAGACTCTTGGTCCATGAGAGTCAGTATTGTCTAAGACTAGCAGCAGGGTCTTAGGCAGAAGTCTTTCACATCACCTGCTGCAAGATCCTTTAACTAGAGATGCAAGGATTGAACCTAGAACCATCCTCATGCCAATCAGATACTCTACCACTGAGCCACAATCCTTCCATGAGAAGGACTGGATGAAGGCGACTGGTAAGACCTTCATCCAGTCTTAGCTATATTTACTGCTCAGTTATTCATGCACCTTGACGCTAATTGGCCCTTCCTGGCAACTGCCTCCTCACCCGCTACCTAGACGCAATGGTTGGTGACTTCTGTTTCACTGTACCTGAAGAAGTGGGTGTGCACACGAAAGCTTATATCTAGAATAAAACTTTGTTTTATTCAGCAGGGGACTTTCTTGACCCACCAACGAGAGGAAAAGGATGGACTTTGGGGGCGGCAGGCTGTGAAGGAGGGAGGAGTTAATGGTTTGGACTGTGAAAGGTCCCCGGTTCTGTTGTGTTTTCGTTCTGTGATCTTTCTGTGTTTTTGTGACGTGATGTTAAATCAAAATCGCTGCACGATCCATTCCACGTTCTGTCCCACAGAACCCACAAGCTGAGGTTACACAACCACATAGGAAAACGTTAAGGCTTAGATCCACCAGGGGACTTCCACAGGCGGAAGGATTTCCAACTGCAGAGTGGGGAATCCGAGCCTTGGTCCGTCCCATGAAGGAACTTCTAAATGGCTTTAAATTTGCACAAAGCTGGGTGGGGGGAATCACCTCGGGACATCTAGAAGCCCCTCTGCACCCCCTTTCTACACTCATCCATGACCTTTAGAGATTTCGCCTGTCGCTGGCCAGGAGACAGCCCGAGACTTACCCCTTTCATCCGACTGTAGCTGCGCCTCCAAGTCTTCAGGGGAGACATAATATTCTTGTTCTTCACCTTCGGGGGGTTTCGGTTTACACTTCCCACAGCAGCAGTTACAGCAACAGCAGAGGCAGCAGCAGCAGTAGCAGCCTGTGATGAGCCCGCAGAATACAAACAGTGCCTGTGTGGAGGAGACAGAGAGAGTGTGCAGGGATCCACCAACAATTCCCCCTTACAAGGACATCACCCTCTAGTCCAGCCTCCTGTCTCACACGGTGGTTCACCAGTTCCCCTGGAGGGCCAACCGCAGGGCAGAGGGGCAGAGGCCTTCATAAGAACACCAGAGGAGCCCTGCTGGATCAGACCAGTGGTCCATCTAGTCCAGCATCCTGTCTCAGACAGTGGCCAGCCAGTTCCTCTGGAGGGCCAACAACAGGGCATAGAGGCCGAGGCCTTCATAAGAACTTCAGAAGAGCCCTGCTGGGTCAGGCCAATGGTACACCTAGTCCAGCATTCTGTCTCACACAGTGACCAACCAGTTCCTCTGGAGGTCCAGCAACAGGACACAGAGGTCGAGGCCTTCCTAAGAACACCAGAGGAGCCCTGCTGGATCAGACCAGTGGTCTATCTAGTCCAGCCTCCTGTCTCGCACAGTGGCCAACCAGTTCCTCTAGAGGGCCAACAACAAGGTCTGGAGGCTGAGGCCTTCCTAAGAACACCAGAAGAGCCCTGCTGGGTCAGACCAGTGGTCCATCTAGCCCAGCATCCTGTCTCACACAGTGGCCAACCAGTTCCTCTGGAGGTCCAACAACAAGGCATAGAGGCTGAGGCCTTCCTAAGAATACCAGAAGAGCCATGCTGGATCAGACCAGGGGACCACCTAGTCCAGCCTCCTTTCTCACACAGTGACCAACCAGTTCCTCTGGAGGGCCAACAACAGGGCAGAGAGGCCGAGGCCTTCATAAGAACATAAGAAGAGCCCTGCTGGATCAGACCAGGGGTCCATCTAGTCCAGGTTCCCTTCACTCCCCACAGCAAGTAGCCACTGACAGATCTCTCCCCCATGAATCTACCTAATCCTCTTTTAAAGCCATCTATGCCTGTGGCCACCACTACATCCTCTGGCAACCAAGTCTATTTTCTTTAAATCACTTTGCTGTATAAAGTATTTCTTTCTTATCCGTCCTGAATCTACTGCCCGTCAGCTTCATTGGAGGGCCTCGAAGGAAAGTATTTTGGGAAAGGGAGAAAAAATTATCTTTGTCAACGCTCTCCATCCTGTGCATAATTCTGCAAACCTCTACCACATCTCCCTTTACTTGTGTCTTTTCTAAACGGCAGTGATGAACACCAGCGTAAACTTGCGCTAGGCCCTTTCGGAGACCACAGCTAAAAGCAGCCTGAAGTACAAACAGCAGCACGGGGTCCTCCGGTGCAAAGAACACCCATAGCAGGTGGGCATCTCGGGCTCCCCCACTTATTTTTCTTTAGACGGGTACCCTAGTTGCCAGGGTTTTCCTTAAGGAACCATAACATATACAAATGTACAACAACCATCCACCAATCAGCTATCAGTGCTGAGTCATTCTGACTTAGTCTGCCAGCACTGGACAGAACCGGTTTAGCCCAGATAAGGTGACTTGTCAGAAGCTGTCGGGTTGATCATCTAGATCACCACCTGATGTCTTGTTTGCAGCAACCACATGCTGACAAGGAGGAGGAGACTGGGTTTATACCCCGCCCTTCACTACCCAAGGGAGTCTCAGAGCGGCTTGCAAACTCCTTTCCCTTCCCCACAACAGACACCCTGGGAGATAGGTGGGGCCGAGAGAACAGCTCTGCTAGAACTATGGCTTGACCAAGGTCATCCAGCAGGTGCAAGTGGATGAGTGGGGAATCAAACCCGGTTCTCCCAGATTAGAGTCCGTGCACTTAACCACCACACCAAACTGGGTCCCATGCAGGGATGAAAAGGTCAACCCTTCTTCACCCACACTAACCCAAATCTAAATTGGGGCTCTTTCCACCTGTAATCAGATGGAATAAGAATGCTGGTCACAGACCTGTTCCAACTCTTAAGGGAACTGGTTGCGTTTTCCATATTACTATACTACCTAGTTCACTGACGTGGAGCCATAAAATAGGCTCTTCCTTAAAGCAGAGGGAGGGGGAAAGGCACTAGAATGCAGGGAAAGCAATTACCGAAAAAAACACACAAAGCTCTGGCTGATTCATCAGAACGAGAAATACCAGCACACTCAAACAGCAAGTTGGAGGGACTCCAGAATGCCACATGCTTCGAATGCGACAGACCACAAAAGGTCTCTTTTGCACACGAGGTTTCATTCAGAGACTCTCGCAAACCACAAGGAACTTCCAGGCGCACTCTAGGATTTTTGAGACGGCGCGTTTCAGAGGAGGAGGCTTTTCCGCAATGCAGGAGCCACGACATGGACCCTGCGTGAATGAGTAGCCCCCAGTTTTACGTTTGGACCAACGTCAAAAATGAACAGAATTATACCCCCCCCCCCCAAATCACCATAAACAGTGACAGCTCGATCGTAAGCAAAGAAGATATTTGGGATAGAAGCCCTCGGCCCTCCGCTCCATTTACCTTTGCCCACCAGCTGGACAGCACGAAGTACGTGTTCACGTTCTCCTCTCCAAACTGCTCTGCTACATAGAGACCCAGGGAACCGTACTTGTCGTAGATATTTCGTTTCGTAGAATCCGTCAATATCGCATGTGCGTTGTTGATCTCTTTAAACTTCTCGGCAGCTTCTGGGTTATCTGGGTTTTTGTCAGGGTGGTATTTCAACGCGAGTTTCCTGCAGAGGAAAAGGAACAATCTTAAAAGCAAGGACCCAGCAGAAAGTTAAGAACAGGCCATACTCTGGAGAGATACCTGGCTCCAGGATGCTCATCGTATCTTGGGAAGGTATCCTTTGGGCAGTTCGAAAGAGTGACATGGAAACTACTCTACTTGCTTGGGGGGGAGGCAAGAGTGGGAGGGCTTCTGGAGCTCTGGCCCTGCTGGTGGACCGCCTGATGGCCCCTGGGTTTTGGCCACTGAGTGACCAACAGAGTGTTGGACTAGAGGGGCCACTGGCCTGATCCAACATGGCTCCTCTTATGTTCTTATGTCTGGGGCAGGAAGTATTTATGGTGCTTGGGGGGCACAGTGGGAGGGCTTCTGGAGTTCTGGCCCCACTGGTAGACCTCCTGATGGCACCTGGGTTTTGGCCACTGTGTGAAACAGTGTTGGACTGGATGGGCCATTGGCCTGATCCAACATGGCTCCTCATGTTCTTATGTCTGGGGCAAGTGAGGCTCTGTATTTATGGTGCTTGGGGGGCACAGTGGGAGGGCTTCTGGAGTCCTGGCCCCGCTGGTGGACCTCCTGATGGCACCTGGGTTTTGGCCACTGCGTGACACACAGTGTTGGACTGGATGGGCCATTGGCCTGATCCAACATGGCTCCTCTTATATTCTTATGTTTGCCTACAGCTGGAAACTGCATTTCCTGGTCAACTCTGCTAAGCACAAGAAATGAACCTTTCCACATAAACCACCAATGAACATTCATCTCCTTCATATAGCAGCCCTTGACACCTTTTCTTGGGGTTTAGGGGCCTATCCAAAAATTTAGAAGCCAGGCTCATTTTTCAGCCATTGGGTTTTGTGTTTTAATTACCGTATTTTTAAATTACTGCTACAGCAAAACCTAATCCTAACCTCTTCACGGGTTCTTATATTTTTATTAGAGCTATGTCAAAAGGGTTGCAGTGTTTAAACAAATATAGGGTTAACCCTGGTTGTTGGAATGTGAGGGCCCAATAGTCCTATATCTAAACTTAAAACATAAATATTACCGGATAGTAAAAAATACATGTATTTATTACAAATTAGGTAAAAGCAAATGTAGGCCCAAACAGTAGCCTCAAATCAGAATAAAAATCATACAATTATCTCAAACATGGACCGTTTTTGACCCTGACCAAATGCGTTTCGGCCAACTGGCCTTCTTCAGTAGTCGCACAACCTTATACAATGGCTCCAGTCCAGATATTACAATAATAATACAGCTATTCCTTAAACTTGGACCAAGCTGAAATTGTTTTATAATCAATAACTTTTCCAGGATATTTTTTAAAAAAATCAGTAATAGCTCTCTTGCTGTAGTGTTACAACAGCGTTCTAGTTCGTAGCTTTCATTTTTTAAAAACATAATTCTCCAGCTCTTTTGGTCGTGGAGTTGTAAGGAGAGCCATGTGGCACTTTCCCCCCTGTAACTCCACAACGAAAAGGGCTACAAGTGGTGTTGTTTTCGAATGAAAGCTGGTAACTAGGACATTTGTCAGCACATCGTCATAACACTACAAAGAGATAGCTATTACTGATTACTCATTTATTCATCGAGATGGGTGGCCGCGTTAGTCTGTCTGCAGCAGCAGAAAAGGGCAAGAGACCGGGAGCACCTTAAAAGACTAACAAAATTTGTGGCAGGGGACGAGCTTCCGTGTACCTGAAGAAGTGGCTTCAGTGACTCACGAAAGCTCATCCCCGCCAAAAAATTTTGTTAGCCTTTGTTAGCACAGACAAGAGATGTGATCAGAACATCATACACAAAGTCTGGCCAGAAATGATTTTAAAAATATTACACGTTCCCTAAAATTACAGTATGTAAAGTGTCCACGGCGAGGCCTTCTAGCCAGTCCGATAGTTCTTCCCTGATGGACCCCAGCGGAAAATCCCTATCCCAAAAGTCAACAGAGAGAGACCACCACTGAAAAGTTTCTCAGCTTTCCTCTTTAAGAAAGACCTTGTTTCAGCATCAAGAAACATCAATTTTATCCATCGTTAACACATTGAAATTTGGGGAAACGTGTTTCCAAACCTGGTGAAGTATGCTACTTCAGGCTCGAGCGAATAACCTTGTGGCTGCTATGGAAAAAGATGGCACTAAAGACCACCAATTTGGCTGGGGTTGCCAACCTCCAGGCGGTGGCTGGAGAACTCCCGCTATTACAACTGATCTCAAGGCGAGAGAAATTAATTCACCTGGAGAAAATGGCCACTCTGGAAGCTGGACTCTATGGCACTAGATCCCATTGATGTCCCTCCCTCCCCTACACCCCGCCCTCCTATGGCTCCATCCCCCAAATCTCCAGGTACTTCCCAACCCGGAGGTGGCAACCCTAGATTTGGGGGAAGCGTTTCAATTTTGTATCTTAATAAATACACCAGCAGGGCCGGCACGGTGTTCCTATGCCTACTGCCTCACAGGTCCCTTTCTGACTGTTTCCCCCATAATCCTTTGCAACACGACTTTCCCACCATACACGGAAATAGGTACCAATGTACTTTTTGCCTCTGAGTGGTCGGGTTAGAATGGATATAAGGAAGTCCTTCTTCACCCAAAGAGTGGTTAACACATGGGATTCACTGCCACAGGAGGTGGTGGCAGCTACAAGCATGGACGGCTTCAAGAGGGGAATTGGATAAACCTATGGAGCAGAGGTCCATCAGTGACTATTAGCCACAAGGTCTAGATAAGGGACTCTGGGGCAAGTGAGGCTCTGTATTCTTGGGCTTGGGGGGGGCAACAGTGGGAGGGCTTCTAGTGTCCTGGTGGACCTCCTGATGGCACCTGGCACTTTTGGCCACTGTGTGACACAGAGTGTTGGACTGGAGGGGCCATTGGCCCAATCCAACATTGGCTTCTCTTGCGTTCTTATTTTTTAAAGGCCTTAAAAAATCGCCCTGAGTTGGGAGCGGGGATGCCAGCAGCCATAGATGCCAAAGTGAGGAAAATGGCAGGGCCTGAATAGATATGCACACTGGCCATCCAAATCCGAGAGCTTCCCCAAAAGACCGTACCAAACCAAGTTTAGGAAATATCACAACAAAGTGGGAAGTGGGAGACGGGACAGAAAGACAATGGCATCATATAGCTGCTTCCCAGGACAAGTGCCACCAGTCAGAGCAGACAGTACTAACAACAGCACAGGTCTAACGACAGAGGGGTGAAGGTGGGGGGAGATTGGATTGATATCCCACCCTTCACTCAGAGTCTCAGAGTGGTTTACAAACGCCTTTCCCTTCCTCTCCCCACAACAGACACCCTGGGAGGTAGGTGGGGCTGAGAGAGCTCTGACAGAAACTGCCCTTGAGAGAACAGCTCTGAGAGAACTGTGGCTTGCCCAAGATCACCCAGCTGGCTGCATGTGGAGAAGTGGGGAATCAAACCCGGTTCTCCCAGATTAGAGTCTGCACTTGTCACCGCTACACTGAACTGGCTCTCATAAAAGGTCGTACATGAGGATGTGCCAATGCTTAAACCACCCAGGGAGGGGCCGTGGCTCAGTGGAAGAGCATCTGCTTGGCAAGCAGAAGGTCCCAAGTTCAATCCCCGGCATCTCCAATTAAAAGGAACAGGCAGTAGGTGATGTGATGGAATTCTGCCTGAGATCCTGCCAGTCTGAGCATACAATGCCAATCTTGACGGACTAATGGTCCGATTCAGAATAAGGCAGCTTCATAATGTACCATTACACACACACACACACACACCCAGATTCAGGTGGAGTAGCCGTGTAGGTCCGAAGCAGCAGAACAGACTTTGAGTCCAGTGGCACCTTTAAGACCAACAAAGTTTTATCCAGAGTGTAAGCTTCCATGTGCAAGCAGACTTCCTCAGATAGCCAGGTTGGTCTAAAGCGGCAGAACAAAGTGTGAGTCATATCTCTCTCTCTCTCTCTCTCTCTCTCACACACACACACACACACACACACACACACACACACACACACGAGAGAGAGAGGGAAGATAGTTGTGTGCGGGGGGGGGCATTGTCTTTGCAAGTTCAAAAGGGCTAAACACAAAACGCACGGTGCCCAATGCCTGAGCAAGATTTCTTGGCGCAGCACGGTCTTATGATGACTGAAACTGGCTTCAAATGGAGTTTAGTTTAGGTTTTTTTTTTAATTTCAACTCGCATTTGTTAAAAAAAAAAAATCAGCCATTATCTGAGGAGAAGCAGCAGCAGGGGAACACTACAAAAACTGTTCCTGCTAAGGACGTAAAGGGCAAAATGACCCCTGGCAGATGAGACCAAGGATACATCTAGCCCAGCATCCTATTTCTGTTGGGGACCCGTGAAATGCTCCTCGGAAGTCAACAAGCCAGGCATGAAGGCAACAATCCTCCCTGGCTCTTTTCCCTGGCGTAAGGACCCACAGGGAGACCGCCCTGAACCGCAGGCGTGAGAACTCCCTAAAATTTACACAAACACGCCAATTTGTCTCACAGGTAATGAGCAGCTGTTAGACACGCACAACGCGAGTTGTAAAAATACAACTGTAGGTTAAAACAGAATTTTTTTAAAAAAAAGCAAAATGCAGCCAGGATACAGTCGTCAGGCGCTCTGCACGAAAAAACCAAACTCCTACACACTAACTAACACTTTAGAATCCTCTTCTTCAGTCTGGCAAATGCAAAATTCTTAAGACACAGACAAGATACAGCTTCTTAATTACCATGTCTGCGTACTGGTCTTTCTAGTACTCCACACAGTTGTCCTTGTCGTTGTGGTTGTTGTCGTTTTCATTCTGGTATTCCGACAAGCAAAGACAGACGTGAAAGGCAGCGGCCCCCGTTGCCTAATGACTTCTTCAAGTTATAGGGGCTCAAAGCCCCACCGCCCTACACTACGACCAATCTGGATGTTTCGATAATTAGCACTCAACATTCCTGTTAATACCTCTCACCTGAATCTAACTCCCAGCTTCTTCTCCGAATCCGGCTGACCTTGTGCAGTGATAAGAGACGCCTAAAGGCCCACACGTGTTACTACTACTCTGTAAGAAAGCAGGTTCCAACGATTAACCCTTGCTGACCATGGAGAAGGGGGGCATTAGCTGTTCCTTACACTTGGCAACTGGTATTCAAAGGTACACTGCCTTCAGACATGGAGGTTCCGTTTAGCAATTACCAGCTGAGAGCCATTGAATGACTTCACAATAATAATAAAAAAAGTTCCACCGAGTGGCAACCAATTTATGGTGACTTCAGCAAAGGGCTTTCAAGCCAAGTGACAAGCTGAGGCGGTTTGCCACTGCCTTCTTCCGCAGAGTCTTCCTTGGGGGGGGGGTCTCCCATCGTAGACGTACACTGAACATGAGTCGGCAGCGTGTGATGCGGTAGCTAAAAATGCAAATGCCATTTTGGGCCGTATCAACAGACGTATAGTGTCCAGCTCAAGAGAAGTGATGGTACCGCTTTACTCTGCTCTGGTTAGACCTCACCTAGAGTATTGTGTTCAGTTTGGGGCACCACAGTTTAAGAAGGATATCAACAAGCTGGAACGTGTCCAGAGGAGGGCAACGAAGAGGGTGAGGGGTCTGGAGACCAAGTCCTAGGAGGAAAGGTTGAAGGAGTTGGGTATGTTTAGCCTGGAGAGGAGACGACTGAGAGGTGATATGAGAACCATCTTCAAGTACTTGAAGGGCTGTCCTATAGAAGATGGTGCAGAGTTGTTTTCTGTTGCCCCAGAAGGTCGGACCAGAACCAACGGGTTGAAATTAAATCAGAAGAGGTTTTGGCTCAATATTCAGAAGAACTTCCTGACAGTTCCTCAGTGGAACAGGTTTCCTCGGGAGGTGGCGGGCTCTCCTTCTTTGGAGGTTTTCAAACAGAGGCTAGATGGCCATCTGGCAGCAATGCTGATTCTGTGAACTTTGGCAGAGCACGAGAAGGGAGGGCAGGAAGGGTTGCATCAGTGTTTAATTCTTGTGGCCCTTTCTTAAACACCCAGGGAAATGCTAATTGCCACTTTGGGGTTCAGGATGCAATTTTTCTCAAGGCCAGTTTGGCCCAGGATCCTCTTCTGGGCACAGAGAAGGGGTCACTGGGGGTGTGTGTGAGGGAGGTATTTGTGAATTTCCTGCATTGTGCAGGGGGTAGGTCTAGATGACCCTGGAGGTCCCTTCCAAGTCTCTGATTCTATGGTTCTATACCCACTGTGGTTGGCCTTACTTCGCTACCAACGTCTTACAAGCCCAGCCTGCTACACAGACTGACTTAGCCTCTATGATTTTGGCTAAGTGCTCAGCACCACCTAAGGCAGAACCCACCACCCTCCTCTATGCGGCCAAGCAGCGTGCTCACCCCGCTTGACCCCAAAAGCAGTCCAAAACATTAAGGTGCGATGAATGTGTATGTTTCAGTTGGAGAGAGCATAAGGACATGAGAGAAGCCAATGTTGGATCAGGCCAATGGCCCATCTAGTCCAACACTCTGTCACACAGTGGCCAAAAAATACCAGGTGCCATCAGGAGGTCCAGCAGTGGTGCCAGGACACTAGAAGCCCAGCCACTGTTGCCCCCCCGCCAAGCACCAAGAAGTCAGAGCATCACTTGCCCCAGACTGAGAGTTCCTACCTATACCTTGTGGCTAATAGCCACTGATGGACCTCTGCTCCATATGTTTATCTCTGTGCAACCCTGAACAGCATACCTTTGCATCAACAGGTTGCTGCTACTGCAAAAGAAAAAAATAAAATATAATTCCATGTAAGTGGAATCCACAAAAGGATATTTGCAGAGGAATACACGGGGGAAAGTTCCTGTGAGACAAACCATCCTGTTTCCTCCCAAGGGTTAATGCGAATACTAGTGGGCCTACTACACCTTGAAGGTGTTTGTAATTGGGCCTCCCTGCCTATACCATCCTTATCTCTTTCAAGGCTGGAGTCAAGAATGTGGCCATTATCCTTATCTCTTTCAAGGCTGGAGTCAAGAATGTGGTAATTAGCTCTTCCTGGGAACCTGTGGTCCACTAGATGGAAGGGGGGAGGCAGGAGCAACGTCCTAATCTTCTAGAGGGTTTCAGCTATAATGTACACCCTGACTGGACTTGGAACATCATCTGATGCCAGATGGCAGGAGACTATAATTATGTCACAGACCAGAGGGAAGCCGTGATAACTTCGTGATTTCACAGGATGGAGGCCCTAACTCTGCCAGGCCTCGTTGCAAGGATGTGCTATGTAGACAACACTTAAGCCTCCATTTTGGACTTTGAAACTTTAAGGTTGTGCTATCTAATACCAGGTATGGATGTATTAGACAGAAAAAAGACAGAGTCCAGTGGCACCTTTATTCAAGGTATAAGCTTTTGTGTGCCATGCACACTTCTTCAGATCTGAAGCGTGCATGCATACGAAATCTTATGCCTTGAATAAAACTTTGTTGGTCTTAAAGGTGCCACTTAAAACTTTGTTCTTCTGCTTCAGACCAATGCTACTACCCACCTGAATCTATAAAACTTAGCTTTCTTGTTTTTATAAGAACATAAGAGAAGCCGTGTTGGATCAGGCCAATGGCCCATGCAGTCTAACACTCTGTGTCACACAGTGGCCAAAACCCAGGGGCCATAAGGAGGTCCAGCAGTGGGGCCAGAACTCCAGAAGCCCTTGCACTGTTACCCCCCCACAACGAAGTTTATGCTACAGGATTAAAGAGCCTGTGTTGCCTCGTGTTGTTTTGCTCTTTAAATACTTAAAAAACCTTAATATATTTTTACCAAGGTCTGGTTTCTTGTGTGCCTATAGCCTTGAGAACCCACAACTCTGAGCACTGCCTGCTTGCCCAAGGGGTGTCAACTCAGGGGGACCCAGGCTTGGGGCCTTGACAGCAGCGCTGCCTCTAAGATGAGTTAGTGTGAGCTAGCTCACAGTTTTTTAGCCTCTGGCTCACACATTTTGGTCTTAGCTCAGGAAGGATGGCTCCAGAGCAAACGAATTTACGCTGGAGCCAAATTGCTGGCTCACAACTCTAAGGCCAGTGGCTCGCAAAGCAGAATTTCTGCTCACAAGACTCCACAGCTTAGACGGAGTATTGCTTGCCAGTTACCAGTGGAATGGGCATGCATTTTGCAGAAAGGGGTTTGATCGGTCTGGACCCTCTCACCAAGTCCCACACACAAGTAACTGCTTTTATCTGCATTACTCTAGAGATATTATTCCATGGGAACAAATAAACAAACAGATACACTGGTATTTATCCTGGAAAGCAGACTTTTCACAGATATAGCAACAAGCAGATCTGTTTATTAATTTGTTCAGTTCTCAAGAAACTGAACAAGCTGCAGTAACACAAAGTAAATTATCTGGAACTTGCGGGTTTTCAAATCAAAGGCGAAACCCCTTTCTCACTTAACATTCCCCATTGTGCACGGATTACTGCTGACCTCTAGTGTAAAATCCAGTGCACTACAGGTGATCAAATGTAACCCCTCCTCAACTGGGCACCTATTAAGCCTGCTAACACCACACCAAAGCATCCACAGGCCAAGCTAGACACAACAACGGTAGACAGCAAATACCTCCCAGTTGACGGCTGTGTTGTTGCTGTTTTAGAAAAAAAGGGGGGGTGGCGGCATGTGTCCATAAGACCATCAGAAGATTCAGACCAGTGGTCCATCTAGTCCAGCCTCCTGTTTCACACAGTGGCCAGCCAGTTCCTCTGGAGGGCCAACAACAGGGCATAGAGACCAAGACCCTCATAAGAACCTAAGAAGAGCCCTGCCGGATCAGACCAGTGGTCTATCTAGTCCAGCATCCCATCTCACACAGTGGCCACCCAGTTCCTCTGGAGGTCCAGCAACGGGGCAGAGAGGCCGAGACCTTCATAAGAACATAAGGAGAGCCCTGCTGGATCAGACCAGGGGTCCATCTAGACCAGCATCCCATCTCACACAGTGGCCAACCAGTTCCTCTGGAGGGCCTCTGGAGGGCCAACAACGGGGCAGCGAGGCCGAGGCCTTCCCTGATGTTGCCTCCTGGCACTGAGATTCAGAGGTTGACTGCCTCTGAACGTGGAGGTTCCTTTTCATCCTTCCTCCAAGAATCCGTCTAATCCCGTTTTAAAGCAGTCTATGCCTGTGGCCATCACTATCCCCCCTGGGCAGCAGTTTCCACATTTTAATCACTTGCTGCGTAAAGAAGTGTTTCCTTTTTCCCGTTCTGCATCCCTCCCATGTGTCCCTTTGCAGGTATCCGAAGCTGTTTGTAAAACTCTCTTAAAAAAGAGAGAATTTTATTCTTTTTATAAGAAAGGGGAAGGGTAGACAGATGGAGAAAGAAAAGGGTGGAGTGAAATTTTTTCTGTTAGTGAGGGTTAGTTTAGGTTAATAACCAATACCAAGTTTTGGCATCAATCATGGTTAGAAGATCTTCTTTTTAACTAATTCAAAGTCCAAAATCACTCTGTTAATACAGTTAGTAAAGTCCATTGGGGTTAGTAATTAAACAGCTCCTTCCAGATGCAACACGAACAGTCCTCAAAGTATCTTCTTCTTAATTTTCTTCCAGTTAGGGATTAAGTCCATTTTAACTTTGAAGTCTTCCGTTCCATCACCTTCCCCTAGGCTGCTGTCTTCTGCACTTATCCCAATTTTAGGTGCTGCATCTTTCCTGCTGGTGTGTCTCTTCAGGCGTTTCCGTGTTTTAAAGATGGAATCCGTCTTCTTTCTTTTCTTTTTTTTCTTAATCATCTGGCCTTCAAGCTTCCAGGGCTCCACAAACTCTTCAGATGAAATTAGATCTCTCGTCTGTCGCCTGCTATGTTCGACATCCCCTTCTACTGGCAGAGTACTTCTTTTTATAAAGGCGGAGTAGGCTTTGGGAGCCTTATCCCCCTCTTCTTTTAACTTTATCGCTTCACTGCCAGTTAGGGGTGCCAAGACACTTGTCAAGGTAGATCCGAGATCTTCTTTCTCTTCCTCTTTAGCGCCCTGGAAACCTGGAATCAAATTCGATTTCTGTTCAATCTCCTTCATCCTACTAGTTGTTTCCAGTATCTGTTTCTGTCGGCTGATGAGAACACTTTCCATTTTAAACAAAGTTTGGTTGATCTTCTTCAATTGTTCCAGCAGGGGGCACAGCATCTCCTTTTTCTGTTGATTGACAGCAAGCTCTTGGGGGGCTGTCTGGACCGGAAGTCCCTCTTCTCTTCTCTTCCGGTAGCAGCAGGGCTTTTTCCATTATCGACATTTTGTTTTTTTTGTTTACTTTTAAAAAGTTCGTGCCGCATCCCCCAGGAAGCTAAGATAATCACATTCTTCTATGCAGCCCCAACGGTACTTTCACCAACACTTTGTTTTCTTTCTGCCCCCTTCGCGCTCCCTTTGTGTAACTTGCTTCTCGAGGGGGTGGGAACTCCTCCCTCCTCCCAACGCTTATCCGCATATAGGGGAGCTCCGATTTACGCTTCAAAATAGATCTTCAACTCACGATTCGATGCTACTTCTTCTTTTTATGTTGAACCATAGCGCTGTTTTCACTCCTGGAATTCGGTGGCGCCGCTAAGTCCCATTACGGGCACGCCGCAGCGGGGCCGATTGGGGCAGGGGGAAAGCCTCAATTTCCCGGCTGTCTGCCGGTAAAGAGGCTACTCCCCAAGCGCCCCCGGTTCGGAGCCTTAACCTAAGGCTCACTAGGGTCTTTCGCATAAGCGAAGACCCCCCTGACTGCACGTGGGCTAACCACCTCCGGGAGCGTCCCGAGAAGCGGCCGCCATTCGCGACGCCAAAACCGAAACCGCAGGTATCCGAAGCTGAATACAGCAGCGGTCGAAGGACGAGGATGCTGTCCTTTGCCTGTGCACCATTTTCCCCATCAGCACCATGCTCAGACACATACACACCAAGCTGCTTTTCTCCCCTCACAGAGACTGGTACATGAACTGGATACCCTTTTCCCGCCATCCATGGGAAATTAGCTGACAGTCAGCAAAGTTTTGTACTGCCTGGATCGCATTGAGAGGCACCAGTTTTAAACACCAATCGTATCTAGTTGGCTCCAGTGTTCCTTATCAGCTGAGTTAGTGTGAGCTAGCTCACAGTTTTCGAGCCTCTGACTCACACATTTTTGTTTTACCTTAGGAAGGGATGGCTCCAAAGCAAACTGATTCATGCAGTAGCCAAATTGCTGGCTCACAACATTAATGCCAGCAGCTCTCCAAGTAGAATTTTTGCTCACAAGACTCCACAGCTTAGAGGGAGCACTGGTTGCCTCCTGTTCCATCTTCTAGGGCAATCCGAAGCAGTTAAGACTCCTAAACCCACTGACTTCAGCCTTTTAAAGCAAGAACACCGGAAACTTCATAAAAAATGTGACTGAAAGCACCAATCGGGAAAAAGGAACTGAACTTTTTACAGCCGAGATTTATGGTCAAAGACTCCCTACCGAGTCATTGGAAATTTCTCTGCTGCCCAGTGAAATAGCTCTGATGAAGACACAGCTTCGTGAAACAACACGATGGGGACCGAACCAGAAAGCCGTCATTCCGCAACACAGACTGATTCTGCTCCACACTTTATGAGTGAAGACATTACTTTGAACGGGGCGCTCCGCAGGAGCTGAATTCTGAAAAGCTGCTGGAACAAATCTGGCAGGTTCTGCTAATCTCAAGAGTTGCGAGAAGATGCATGTAGTGCTTTCACAGCAAGCAGGACATCTGGCACACACGCTGGGTATGTATCTAAACTGGTATCTTCTATTCGGCTTCCTTTGGTCAGAGTATATTTTGTTTATACATTTATTTTGACTTATACCCCGCCCTCCCGACGCAGTAGGCAATTAATGCAGATTTACAAATTAGATCTATCATAAAAATACATCAAAATCAATTAAAAAAACCATTAACATCACTCAATAAATTCAGCAACGGTTAAAACAACAACATGCCTCAACAGATGATAGCGTGGTTCCAGTCCCGCTTCTAGGATCTGTGGTCACTGGAGGGGAGGCCAAATCGAAGTGGATGTCCGCTGCCTCAACTAAAGGCCCGGCGGAAGAGCTCCATCTTGCAGGCCCTGTTGAACTGTTAATAAGCCCCATGGGGGCCCTGATCTCATAAGGTAGCTCATTCCACCAGGCAGGGGGCCAGGACCGAAAAGGCCCTGGCCCTAGTTGAGGCAAGCTGGACATCTGTCGGGCCAGGAACTTTCAGGAGATGCTGGTTTGTAGAATTGGGGTGAGGGGGCAGAGAGCCTTCTACCTTTGCAGTTTTCACAGTGAGAAGACAAACCACACAACAATTTACATTTCAGGCAAGCAAACTAAGTACCAAGAAAGCACAAGTCAGACTCATTCACAATTCCCATCGCCCACAAACAAAGAAGGGAGCTCACAGGGGCTAGAGATGTCCGGAGCGAAACATGGAGAAGAAGGAGAAGAAGAGATTTGATTTATATCCCGCCCTTCACTTGGGAGTCTCAGAGCGGCTCACAAACTCCTTTTCCCTTCCCCTCCCCACAACAGGCACCCTCAGCCTCAGGCGGGGCTGAGAGAGCTCTGACAGAAACTACTCTTTTTCAAGAACAGCTGTGCCAGAACTATGGCTTGCCCAAGGTCATCCAGCAGAAGGAGTGGGGAATCAAACCCGGTTCTCCCAGATTAGAGTCTGCGCATTTAACCAGTACACTAAATTGGCTCTTTTTGTGTCTGTTCACCCTTTGCAAGGAAGGACAAACGGTGGGCTCAGAATCTCCTTACCTGTATGACTTTTTAATGTCATCGGAGGTGGCGTTCTTGTCCAGCCCTAGCACATGGTACAGTGTTTCTCCGGAGGTAGACAATGAGCGTTGCCTCTGGTCTCCCATCTTGAGCTAACCTGAGAAGAGAGAAACATTCAGAAGACGGAAGGCATCGGTGGTGGATAACCCAGGAAGAACCGTATAGTGCCAGCAAGAGCAACCTCACGAGGGCGCTGTGATGGCAAAGTGGGTCAGCGCCAAATACGCCACTTGGAGTTCCCTAGAAGGAGTCAGAGCTAAAAATATAATAAAAAGTAGGAAGTTTGATAAGCTTCCCTAGCCCCCCCTTTTACGATACCTTTTAGCACTACTAGCGCTCAGATTCTGCCATCTCTGTGGTACCTTCCTGATTAGCCCCAATCGCATAATTTATTATTTATTTCCCTTACAAGATTTTTGCCCCACCTTTCTGTTCCCCCCATAGGGCCGCTAATGCAGCTAATGAACTAAAACAAAATATATATATATATAATATTATTTTGAAACTACTAAAGCCAATACGTTAACATGTTGCTGACACAAGTTAAAACCAAAGCTTTAAACAAGTACAAAAGACGAAAACAGTAAAACTTCGGGAAGGAAGGCGGGATCACCAAGGGAAACGTATGCACGATGGAGGAAATTCACGGCTGCCTTCCCCCCCACTCCCCAGTGACCCCTGCTCTATTGCCCAAAGGAAGGCAAAAAACTTCCAGGACCCCTGGGCCAATTTGGCCTGAGGGAAAATTCCTTTCTGACCCCAAAGTGGCAATCTGCATTACCCTGGGCATGTGAGAAAGGACAACAGAGCCCACTGCCAAGCAAAACAAAACTGTTTTCAACCCCCTGGCAGAAGACGGCAGCAGAAGCAGGCAGGTGAATCTCCCGGGGGAGAGAGTTCTAGAACTTCGGTGCCACTCCTGAGAAGACCCTTTCCTGGGTGGCCACCTACGTAATCCCAGAAGGCAAGGGGCACTCGAAGCAGGGCTTCTGAAGGTGACCACAGGGGTCAGATTGGTCCATCGGGGAGTAGGGTCGGGTAGGTTCATAATGGGCACACATTCGTTGCCCACCTGGGGCCATTAACTTTCCATCAAAAGTCTCTAAAACGATTCAGCCAGTTTACACCAAGAAGTCACTCCAAAGCCCACGGCATTCAGGTGACCGTTTTAACAACACGCCCTAGGCTTACCAGGTCCCAGTATGGTACCGTATCACAGCGCATGAACTAACCCCTCTTGGATGATGTACGGTTACTAACTCAGTCTCAACAAGAAGGACTATACATCCTCTGTATCCTTGACGCCAGCTTCCCACAATTAGAAAAGACACCTTTAGACATTTATCAGCTAATTTGACATAGCTATTACTTTACAACTGCTGACCTCATAAACCTTAGCTTGTTATTTTTGACTTTGCATATCTTAAACATCATCATGTTACATGTTAATTTGGCTGTTCAGTCCCTGTCTATAAGTCTGAACCTTACCTACCATTCCAGTGTATTTGAAAAAGCGTGCACGCGCAAAAAAGCTCATACCTTGAATAAACCTTTGTTGGTCTTAAAGGTGCCGCCGGACTCTAAATGTGTTCTACTTCTTCAGACCAACACGGCTGACCAGCTGCATCTCATTTCATGGCTCAGTTATGGGAAACACCAAAGTGAAACTGAAAGCTGAAGGTAGCTACGATCACGAGTATTCGTATCACATGCTTTTTGTTTCTGATAGATGTGAAACTCAAGACTCTACAGAGCACGACCCTGGTGAAACAGGACACGTAAAGTACACCTTCCAATGACTCTTAAGCAGGGCTTTTTTCTGTGGGAGAACAGAGTTCTGGAACCTCTTCAACAAAATGCTTTTTAAAAGATGTTTAAAAGTTCATGAGTTTTCAGTATACAGATTGAAAACATCATTTCCCTCCTGAGAGTTCCAGCACCTCTTTTTCAAAAAAAACACAACCTAAACTAAAAAGCCCTGTTCTTAAGAGCCCTTCAGCCTTGAAGACTTCTGTTCTTCTTCACCTTCCCAGTAGCAATAAACTCCACAAAAGCTGCAGCAAGTCAGACCAAGACTCAGTGATACCCAAAGAGCTTTACACCCTGGGAATAGCTCAAGAATTTCTAATTTAATCCTGGTCTTCTCCAGTAAGAACAAAATCCAAATGAACAAAATTGGGATTTCTCCACAACCCCCCAGCTGCTTTTACTTAACATCAGGTATCATAAGAACATAAATTCAGGTGGGTATCCGTGTTGGTCTGAAGTTTGAGTCCACTGGCACCTTTAAAACCAGCAAAGTTTTATTCAAGGTATAAGGTTGGTCTGAAGTTTGAGTCCACTGGCACCTTTAAAACCAGCAAAGTTTTATTCAAGGTATATTTCGTGTGCAAGCACACTACTTCAGACACAGTGAAACAGAATTTCCCCAACCATTACACATAGAAAGAGAGAGGGTGGGTAGGGGGTTTAGTTCACAGGAAGGGCCAGTTAGAGTCAAGACAGAGACAGAAACAAAAATGGAAATTCCCAGTCCATATATAGAGAGAGACGATGAGCAGTAAATTATCATACAGCATAATGAAGATGTTTAACAGATTCAAGGATCAAACAGGAATAATAAAATTAGTTTATATGTTATCGAAGGCTTTCACGGCCAGAGTTCATTAGTTGCTGTAGATTTTCCGGGTTGTGTGTCCTACAACGCCAAGACCACGGCCACGCAACCCGGAAAATCTACAGCAACTAATTAGTTTATATGGTTACCATTTGTTTGGGTTCAGTCCTGGGGGGGAAACAGTGAAGGAAACAAATATGTCAAAACTGGGAATTGATGGTGTTTTATTTATTTATTTTATTATAGCCTGCCCTTCCCCTGCACAGCAGGGCTCAGGGCGGGTAACAGCATTCAATTAATTACTCTCAGCATTCCGCAATCAAGGATACATCGAGCTTTCAACAAAGCTCCCTTCATCTCTTGGCTGGTCGCTTGACCGTACTAATAAACTTGACTTGACTTGGCTCCCTTCGTCTCTCTGACTCTCGAAAACTTCTACCTCCAAAATCCTGTTGGTCTCCAAACAGCTGCTGGACTCAGCTCTAGCTGCCAGACCAACACAGCCGCCCCTCTGAAACTACGCCAGTTGGACAACAGCTTCACAGAATCATCAGACAATCAAAGCTACCTTGGTTCCTCGGTCTGGAAAGCTCACAAAATTGTAAGGCAACCAAGCGGGATTATTGTGCCATCTAGCCTAGAGTCCTGTCTTTCAACAGCAGCCAACCCGATGCCTGAGAAAATCCCATAAACATGGCACTAGTTAACCACTACTGCCAATTCTTAATATCTGGGGATATCCAGAAGCCAAATTTGTATTTGAATAGCATCTGCACATGGACACATGAACCGCCTTATACTTAACCAGACCCTCAGTCCATCAAAGTCAAGTATTGTCAACTCAAACTGGCAGCGGATCTCCAGAATCTCAGGCAGAGGTCTTTCACATCACCTCCTACCTGATCATATCAACTGGAGATGCCAGAGATTGAACCTGGGACTTCTGCATGCCAAGTAGAGGTTCTGCCGGTGAGCCACAGCCCCTCTCTGAACATTCGGTTTCTGGCTAACGTGCCAAGTGATTCCCCAGCAATTCTACCCCCACTGCAGTTATCCAACTCCTTTCGACATTATGTCCCCAATAATCATAACTTATTTTTAATTATTTGACTTAAAATATTTATTAGCCACCTTTCTGCTTTCCAGAAACTCAAGAAGGCTTACAATATGAACATAAAAGATAACACAGGCTCGTAGCCAGGATTTTATGGCTTGTGGGGCAATTTTTTTTCTGGTGAGGCTGAAGTTCTCAGTGCAGAAAGAAAAGCCACTTAGCCAATAGAAAGCTGTAACCAGGCTAGATCTCTACATTGCAAGCTGTCAACCACTTTAGATGACGATTCTCAGCTGCTGCAAATTAATCACTTTGGCCAGCCTGAGCAACAGTTCTGATAACAAGCCAGCAGGTGGAGGTGATGACTTCTATAGTCAAGAAAGCTAACACTTAGGCAGAAAAACTCTCTTAAAGGAGACCAGTTTCTTGACACAGAGAAGGGAACCTAGAGGTCACTTACTCCAACCCCCTTGCTCAGTGTGGGAATTAGTCACCTACAGTACCCCACTCTGCTTAAAGGAGTGCATGCCTTTAAAAATGTTTTTAAATGATTGAAAAAAAGTATTTACAGGAGAAATTCTTGTGGGGCTGTGCCTTTAAGAACGGGTGCAGAGCCCTCAAAAGTCCCACTGTAGCTATGGGACAGAGATAACATAAAAGCCACAAGTTAAAATCAATAATTTAAAACTGCTGGTAAGCAGAAGAACTAATCATAACATCCTATGACAGTGAATTCCACTGATAAATGACATGATCCATGAAGGGAAGGAAGTTGAGCCAATTTATACCAGCAAGGCGGGATATAAATTGAAAGTAAATAAATAAATAAATTCAAAACGTGGTATTGGAGGAGAGTTGTACAGATACTGTGGACAGCCAAAAGGACAAATAAATGCATTCGAGATCAAATCAAGCCCAAGTGCAAGTTGCAACTACTAAAGCTAAAATGACTAAACTGAGGCTATCGTACTTTGGTCACATTAGGGGAAGACGAGACTCACC
This sequence comes from Gekko gecko, assembly GCA_029375565.1. NCBI lineage: Eukaryota > Metazoa > Chordata > Lepidosauria > Squamata > Gekkonidae > Gekko > Gekko gecko. Next base: position 181,127,707 of record JAPDNY010000006.1, read on the forward strand.
GGAAAAGTCAATAATGCTGGGAAAAGCGGAAGGCAGGAGGAAAACAGGAAGACCCAACAGGAGGTGGATTGACTCAATTGAAGAGGAGCAGCAGGAGGAGACTGGATTTATACCCCGCCCTTCTCTACCTGAAGGAGTCCCGGAGAGGCTGACAATCTCCTTCCCTTTCCCCTCCCCTCAACAGGTAGGTGGGGCTGAGAGAGCTCTTTTGAGGACTGCTCCTGAGAGAACGGCTCTGAGAGAACTTGTGACTGACCCAAGGTCACACCAGCAGCTGTGTGGGGAGGCGTGGGGGAATTAGACCCAGTTCTCCCAGATTAAAGTCTGCATTCCTAACCACTACACTGAACCCTTGTTCTGCAAGACCCGAACAAGGCTGTTAACGTCAGGATGTCTGGGAGGACGTTCATCCGTCAGGTCGCCATAACTTGGGAGCGACTTGACGCCACTTAACACACGCAGGAAATTATTTCCGTCATTGTCGGATACCTGCTGCTTCTCAAGTTTCGAGGGGTGAATGAGCACCACGCATTTGCATTTGGAGAGTCCGTTTCCAATCACAACTCCTGAAGCCTCTCTTCACGACATAGTCCTTTCCCCCCATTCACTCCAGTGGTCCCTTTCTGTACCTTACACATCCACAGTGGCACTGGGTTCATTTTCACGAACGGCTCGAACAGCAAGTACAGCTGTGGCCAGGAAATGGCTTATTAGGCTAAAACAGAGTGGCTGTCTCTCCACGGCACAGAGAGGGCCCTGACTCATTTGCCTGACTAAGCATCTACCGCCCCCTCTCCACATCCCCATGGAGCCTTGCACAACCGAGAAGCGGCAAGCCATAACAGTGGGGTTTCATTCCAGTTCATGGATTACGTCCGAGCTGGAAGGCAATTCTGAATCCAGCAAGAGGCTATGGGGCAATCCAAAAAAATAAAAACGGGGAGGGGGTTTCACTTTGGGGGTGTGGGAACGTTCCTAAAGGGACATGGCAAGAAACACGAGGCCCAGCTGCCATCTGCAAAATCAACAGCGAGAGTATGTTTTAGGTGCTACATTTAGAAGCCTATTTATATGAAAACCAAAAGAGATGTCAGGGTTTTTTTTAGTAAGGAAGATCTGAATAGATAGAAGAAAAAGAAGCAGAGATTGGCTCTATACCCCACCACCCACTCGAAGACTCAAAGCGGCTTACAATCTCCTTTCCCTTCCCCTCCCCAGAACAGACACCCTGGGAGCAGTGTTCCCTCTAAGCTGAGTCGGTGTGAGCTAGCTCACAGTGTTCTTAGCCTCCGGCTCACCCATTTTTGTCTTAGCACAGGAAGGAGGGCTCCGGAGCAAACTAATTTATGCCGTAACCCGATCGCCTGTTCACAACTTGAATGCCAGTAGCTCACAAAGTAGAATTTTCGCTCACGAGATTCCACAGCTTAGAGGGAGCACTGCCTGGGAGGTAGATGGGGCTGAGAGAGCTCTTCCGAGGACTGCCCTTGAGAGAACAACTCTGAGAGAACTTGTGACTGACCCGAGGTCCCACCAGCGGCTGCACGGGGAGGAAAAGTGGGGCATCAAACCTGGTTTCTCCCAGATTAGAGCCCACACTCTTACCAATGGTCCCTCTAAGCTGTGGAGTCTTGTGAGCAAAAATTCTACTTTGTGAGCTACTAGCACTAAAGTTGTGAGCAAGCAATTTGGCTACTGCATAAATTAGTCTGCTCTGGAGCCCTCCTTCCTGAGCTAAGACAAAAATGTGTGAGCTGGAGGCTAAAAAACTGTGAGCTAGCTCACACGAACTCAGCTTAGAGGGAACACTGCTCTTGACCACTACACCAAACTGGCTGTCCACGATCGTGTTGTCAGAGGAAAGAGAAGTAACAAATGAGTTCGACACCCCTGCTCTAAGCTGTGGAGTCTGGTGAGCAAAAATCCTACTTTGTGAGCTGCCGGCATTAAAGTTGTGAGCGAGCGATTGGGCTGCTGCGTAAATTAGTTTGCTCTGGAGCCCTCCTTCCTGAATGAAGACAAAAATGTCTGAGCCGGAGGCTAAAAAACTGTGAGCCAGCTCACACTAACTCAGCTTAGAGGGAACACTGGTTGCTATACAAAGCCAGGCAATGGCAAACCATCCCTGTTTGCCTTTCCCACAGGGCCATTATAAGTCAGCTGCGACTTGATGGGGAAAATAAATAAATAAAACGGCAAATCATTTACACGTGTTTTGACTGCGGGGGGGGGGGAGAATCATAGAATGTTAGAGTTGGAAGGGACCTTGCAGGTCATCTAGTCCAACCCCCTGCACTCTGCAGGAGCATAGCCGAAAGACAGCCCTACATACCTACAACATACCCGAAAAATGGTCGTCCAACCTCCGTTTGAAAAAGTCCAGAGAAGGAGCATCCACCACCTCCCAAGGCAGTCTGTTCCACTGCTCAACCACTCTTACAGTTAGGAAGTTTCTCCATATATCTAGCCAGTAACGACTCCCCTGTAATTTCCACCCATTGGATCTAGTCTTGCAGTCGGGAGCAAGAGAGAATAGATCTGCTCCATCTTCTACATGACCGCCCTTCAAATACTTGAAGACTGCCATCATGTCCCCTCTAAGCCTTCTCTTTCCCAGGCTAAACAGACCCAACTCTTCCAGCCTTTCCTCATAAGACTTGGATTCCCACCCTCTCACCATCCTGGTCGCCCTCTTCTGGATCCTTGAACTTTGTTTAACGCCCCCCAAAGCCTCAAAATTAGGCTGAGACGAACACAAGCAGGGGAAGGCCTCTTCAGCAAAACTCGGGGATCATCATCATGCAACGAAGAACCCCCTGTGAGGGAAAAGATTTGCCTGCTATTTTCAGATTAGGTCACTACGGCTGGCCCGCACCAGATTAAATCGGCCTTTGCAAAAGGTATTTTTAAAGCATCTGGCACGGTGCCGGCATTAACTCTCTCCACGAGCCTAGCTAACGACGGGAGCCAACAGAGGGAAAAGACGCTTTTCTGAAAAACTGTGTCTGATTATCCAGCTCTCAAAACAGAGAGCGTTTAGGTGCACATGGTAGCAGAGGTAAATGTTCACAGCCGTGCACAAGTCCTGGAAGCGGACGGGTGCACCCCGAAATAAATTTTAGGACAAGAAGATACTTGTGCCCCCCTCGAGGCAGACCACAGCTGCCGGGCAGGCAGTTCTCTGTTCCTGCAAAGAAGCCTTCAACACACCCAAAGTGAAGATGCGAGGAACAGGTCGGAAAAACATGGAGGAGAGCTCTGCAGTTCTGACTCACTGGCCACAATAATCATAGCGGAGCAGCTGCACTGTAAATGCCCGAAGGCCGCCTCCTCTCTTTCGGTACACCACGACGAACGCGACACGACACGTGACGAACGAGAGCCAGAGGATGTGTAAGCACTTGAACGCAATCTTTGTTTGCATCGCAGAGAGTGTTGTGGTGGGAGGATCTCGGCTGTCATATATTTTGGCATGTAAAAAAAACCCCACATTCATTTTCACTCGAGTGTTTCGCCGGCATGAAATCCTCACGAGGGGTGGTTAACGGAGCATCAAGCTCAAATTCAGGTTGCTTCAAACAGCTTCTTTCAACAACAAAACTGCGTAGAGACAGAAAGGCTCTTTAACCCCGGGGTGTCAAACATGAAGACTCTTATCTGGTCCACAAGTAACTGGTGCAAGAGAGGGAAGGAAGGAGGCTATTCGGGGGGGGGGGGTTAAGGCACACAGGTGCACACGGTGAAGCGTGTGCGGTCAAATCTGTCAAGAAATAAAAGGGAATGTCTGGGGGCACATATGGTATCCCTTGGAAAAAAACCATTTATTGGGGCTTTTGTACATTCCCCGGTAAATCAATTGCTTTCACTCCAAGAAATCAACTTGTTTTTGTTTGTATTTTGATTTTAAAAAATAATATCATCAATTAGATTTGCCTGCGTCATTTATAAAGTTTATATCTCTGGTATATGGCAATGGAATTCCCCGTAGTAATGTATGGCTGCGAGAGTTGGACTATAAGGAAGGCCGAGCGCCAAAGAATAGATTCTTTTGAACTATGGTGCTGGAGAAGACTCTTGAGAGCCCCTTGGACTGCAAGGGGATCAAATCAGTCAATCCTAAAAGAAATCAACCCTGACTGTTCCCTAGAAGGCCAGATCCTGAAGCTGAAGCTCAAAGACTTTGGCCACCAAAGGAGAAGGGAGCACTCACTGGAGAAGACCCTGATGCTGGGAAAGATTGAAGGTCAAAGAAGAAGGGGACGGCAAAGGATGAGATGGTTAGACAATGTCATCGATGCAACGAACATGAAATTGAGCAAACTTCAGCGGACAGCGGAAGACAGGAGGGCCTGGCGTGATCTGGTCCACGGGGTCGCGAAGAGTCGGACTCGACTGTGCGACTGAACAACAACCTGGCGTTACGTTTTATGGTGACCCCGTGGGGTTTTCAAGGCAAGAGACATTCAGAGGTGACTTGCCATTGCCTGCCTCCACATCATAACCCTGGTATTCCCTGGCGGTTGCCCATCCAACTCCTAGCCAGGGCCGACCCTGATTAGCTTCCAAGATCTAACGCTTAGCAAAGCAAGAAACGGAAGGAAAAGAAACTGGCCTTTCTAGAATTAGAGACCAAGGTGGCCGAGTAGATGAAAAATCAGAAGATGTCGAGGAAGGAAACAATGGGGCGGCACGAAGGAGAGAGCTCTCTGTGTAGAAAGTAGAAACCGGGAAGGCTCGGAGGGGAAGTTATGATAAGACGCAATCGGACAGAACAAACGTTAAAAATAACCAGATCAAGCGCGTGACCTTTAGCAGTAAACGGAAGGGCTGCAGTGAAGACGAGACCAGGGTTGGTTTTATTTATTTAAAATGGTTCCCTGCTTGCAGTTCCTAGTTCCTTATTAAGTGACACTAAGAGGAGATGGAAAGGCAGAAAATGAAAAACTGACATTGCAGGAACACACTGAGTTCCTGTTTTTATAAAATGAAGAAAGCATACTTAAGATGGCAAAGAAGAAGAGGAGATTGGATTTATACCCCGCTCTTCCCTTCCCCTCCTCACAACAGACACCCTGGGAGACAGGTGAGGCTGAGAGAGCTCTGACAGAAACTGCTCTTTCAAGAACAGCTCTGACAGAACTACGGCTTGCCCAAGGTCATCCAGCAGCTGCATGTGGAGGAGTGGGGAATCAAACCCGGTTCTCCCAGATTAGAGTCCGCCCACTTAACCACTACACCTTTGGGTACGGAAAGAGATTATTAAGGATTAATACTTTCCACCTACAACATTTTATGACATAGTAAGAAGCCCACTAGCACCATAAAGGCTAACAAACTTTATTGCATTTCTCGAAAGCTTAGGCTACAATAAAAGTTGTTAGTCTTAAAGGTGCTACTGGGCTTTTTACTATTTTGCAGCAACAGACTAACACGGCTAGCCCCTCTGGATCTATGAACAATTTACGAAGGGTTTATTAAATCATAGCTCCCCGTCATAATGATCGCAGATGCATTGATCTTATATACTGAAGAACAATCATACCCTTCTTTCCTCCAGATCCGGCCCTTCAGCTGGTTCTAGTGCTTCAAAGGGCTCTGCGCCTTTAAGAAGTAAAATATGCTCACCAGCCATCTGTTATGCACTGAAGCAGGTTCCCTTGAAGTGGTTTTTCCCCACAGGCTACAAAGAAAGGTAATCTCTTGGATTAAGCTGCAGGTCTGTTAACTATCTGCATACCAAGTACCAAGTGCCTGATTATTCAGCTCCAAAAAAAGAGAGTCATCATCTCAATGCATTTTCCTTCCTTCCTTCCTTCTTTCGATTCACCGTTTTCCCTGCAGTTTATCAAATGTTTAAGCCCGTCATGTCAGACTTAATTTGCAGTAGCAGACGTCTCCGCTCTGAGTCACCACTGCTCTATCGGGGAGGAGTGCCATCGGAACAGAACATCTGCGCTCTTCTCCTAATACCTAGGCGCAGGGCGGAATGGCTGCTCAGTGATAGCCGAAACGTTTGTTGAAGGAAGAAGGGAAAATACGAAGACATCGTGATGGTCCTTGGGGTAAAAATATGCAAAACAACCAAACGACCCAGCAGTTCTCCATTTCTCTGAAGTGCTAAGGACAAAGCAAGGTATTCTTCCCACCTCTGAGGAAGAACGTAAACGCCTCCGTGTAAGGAAAGCGCAAAGGCTGTGCCTGCGCTGGCAACTTTACAAGAGGCCTGATTTTACACTTCGCTGCACTGTGAACTGCCAGCTGTACACTTAAAGGTATCGAGATGCTTAGAAACCGCAGTCCCACTCTGGCGATGCAAACCTGTTTCTGAAGCCAGCAGACAGATTTTATTATTTTTATGTGCATATTCCAAACATTCACGGTATAGCGGCACGGATTATATGGGCAGTTTCTATAATATACCAGTTTCTGGGCATAGAGCAGGGGTCAAAGGGGGTTTGTGTGGGGGGAGTTATTTGTGAATTTCCAGCATTGTGCCGGGGGTTGGACTAGATGACCCTGGAGGTCCCTTCCAACTCTACGATCCTATGTGAGGGTGACATTCAGACAGTCCTTTCTAGCAACCTTCTCTCTACATCCCCCTAGCTAATCAGAACAGATCCTCCAGTGGTGCCCCACATGCCGTGAAGCGGAACCAAGCCATGGACTGAAACTCTGCATTAACTAGCTAGTTAACTAGCTGCATTAACTAGCCTCTTTCAAAGCTATGCAGCTGTGGTGGAAAACGCCGTCAAGTTGCAGCCAACTGGAGGGTGACCCAGTCAGGTTTTCAAGGCAACAGATTAACAGAGATGGCTTGCCATTGCCTGCCTCTGCATAGAGACCGTGGACCTCCCTGGCGGTCTCCCATCCAGGCACTAACCAGGGCCGACCCTGCTTAGCTTACCAGAGCTGGTGAGACTGGACTAGCCCAAGCCATCCATGCTGGTCAGATTAAAGGGTAAAGGTCAAGGTTTCCCTCCCTCGAAAGCCAGTTGACTCCGACCCTAGGGATGCAGTGCTCATCTCCGTTCCCGAGCCGAAGAGCCAGTACTGTCCGAAGACTTCTCTGTGGTCATCTGGTCAGCATGACTAGACGCCGAGGCGCACAGAACGCTGTTACCTTCCCACCAAAGTGGTACCTATTTATCTACTTGCAGTTTCTTGCTTTCGAACTGCTAGGTTGGCAGGAGCTGGGGCCAGAGATGGGAGCTCACTCCGTCACGCGGCACTCGGGTCTCGAACTGTTGAACTACAGACCTTCCGGTCTGCAGCTCAGCATCTTAACCCTCTGAGCAGCCCTAGCTTGTGGCAAAACACATGTGGGCCAGGGTTTTGCTGCCTATTTTAATGGGGGTTGAAAGGGGTGTTTCTATGATGTATTGGTTTATTGCTGTTTCCTCCTTTGGGTCACGGTTTTCTCCAAGAAACGGGAGTTAACGGTTTTAACTAATTTGCGGAAAGCTTTTGAGGGCTGATCTTCAGCCGGGGCAGCCAACACCCCGGTGCCAAGTCTATTAGTCCTTTCACTACCAGAACTGCCAATCTGCCCAGCTGCTCCAGCACTCCTGCGTCTAACAGCGGCTTCCTCCAGGCCTGCGAGCGACACACAGGGCCATTCCACGACACATTTACGGCCACCATAGCAGGATTCTGGCCACCACTGACACGTGCTACTTGAAAGTCATAAGCATACAAACCTACGCGAAAGCAACGAATGGCACTCTGCCTCGGAGGGTGCGCCCCGCATCGCCAGCCGCTGCGACGGCATGTCAAGTGACGCTTCTCCTTCCTCCCAAAGCTAGCTTCTCTTACGTGATCCACCGAGCATTTCACTCCGAATCTTTTTTTTTTGTGAAAGAGCAGGTGATTTGTGACATCATAATGATTCAGGTGACATCACGGCTCAGAACCAGCAGTGGACGGAAGCTCAGCACTGAGAAATCTGGAAGGTGACTGATGGCAGCAGAGCAGGCAGAGCTTCAGATTTCCCACAGAATGTTGGACTAGAGGAACCACTGGTCTGATCCAGCAGGGCTCTTCTCACGGTCTTAAAAAACATGATGACGCAAGCCTGACTCATGTGCAAGGAACTGCTGACTCAGGGACCTATTCCAGCAAAGAGGAACAGTCTTCAAGCAGAGTCTATGCAACTAATTCTGCATATTCAAAGACCTGTTACATTCAAACAGTGCCACCCTCTCCCAACCAGGCTGTACAGCAAACTACTTTCAGACCTGGGAGTTTCTAATGCGGGTTCTGATATGGTTGGAGGTCTTCAGTTCGAAGGAACAAAGAGTTAAAAATCGCCATGTCCAAACCTATAGGCACAACCTAAAGTAGCTTTCTTTTTCTTTTCTTCTTTTTTTTTTTGGGGGGGGGGGTTGTCCACCGAGTGATTTCAGTGAGATTTGCTTCCAAGTAAACATGTTTAGGATTGCAACCAATTTCTGACTGCAAAGGGTTTTCTGTGCTATTTCTCAAGCAGAATACACAGCTACAGCTAAAACTGTATGTTAAAATTGAGAACATCAGAAGAGCCCTGCTAGATCAGACCAGTGGTCCATCTAGTCCAACATCCTGTCTCACACAGTGGCCAGCCAGTTCCTCTGGACAGCCAACAACAGGGCAGAGAGGCCTTCCGCTGATGTTGCCTCCTGGCTCTGGGCTTCAGAGGATTAGTGCCTCTGAATGTGGAGGTTCCCCTCAGTCACCATAGCTAGTAGCCATTGATAGACTTATCCTTTGTGAATCTATCTAATCTCCTTTGAAAGCTGTTTATTCCTGTGGCCATCACTACATCCCCTGGCAGCGAATTCCACATTTGAATCATTCTCTGTACAAAACAGTAAATTAATATATCCCATCTCACAAACCACTTCTTTTACCAAAAATATTGTTTACAGATGCAAACAAGAGAAACTGCGGCACTGGGTTCAATAGGATATTTCCTAATAAGCATGCCGAGCCCTTTGTGGCCTTTAGTTAGTAATGCAGAAATAAATTCAGACTGTGCAGCAATCGAAAGTTATAGCTGTATGACAACTGCTTATTAAATGTGTGGTGCAGTCACTCCTACACGTTAAAATCTGTTCATATTAGAGAGTCCATGTTTAATACTAAATACTACTTAGCATTGATAAATTGTGTGGCGTAGACTTACTCCTATATATACATTTGTTCCTATTAAGTTAAAAGCCCGTGTTTAAATAATATTAAAGACTACTTAGCATTTGTGCGGTGCTTTAAATTTCTTGGGGACACCAGCTCAAGTGAAAGCTGGGCTTTTCTTCACAAGTTTTAAGGTATAATAGCAACAGCCGGCAAGTTCCACAAGGTTCTCAATTGGGTACTTTTCATTAAAACTGATCTCTAAAACTCTTATGGATGGAGTACAGTAACCTATGGCAGAGAGCCAGCTTGATGTAGTGGTTAAGAGTGGCTGACTCTAATCTGGAGAGCCAGGTTTGATTCTTCACTCCTCCACATAAAGCCAACTGGCTGACCTTGGGTCAGTCACAAGTTCTCTCAGAGCTGTTCTCTCAAGAGCAGTCCTCGAAAGAGCTCTCTCAGCCTCACCTGCCTCACAGGGCGTCTGTTGTGGGGAGAGGAAGGGAAGGTGATTGTAAGTCACACTGAGACTCCTTTAGGTAGTGAAGGGCCAGGTATAAAACCAACTTGTCTTCTGTGCTACACTGAATCAGAAAACTCACATTTGCCAATCAACCAAATGTCCAGAGAAACTATCTCAGGGTCCCCAGGCAACCTTTTTGAGTTTGCGGGTACCCTCAGAATTCTGACACAGTGGTGGGCACAACAAAAAAAATGGCTGCCACAGGAGGCTGAACCAACCACAAAATTTCAGGGAGCGAGGGTAGGCAACTCTCTCGTAGGAAACTCTTCAAAATTTCAGGCAGAAGCTCTGTTTAACAGGATGCCTTTTAGTCTGCACGGCCAATCAGAAGCCCTGCTGGGCACAAGCCCCACCTTACCGTGCCCATTCTAAAAGCACTTGGAGGGTGCCAGGAAAGCTGTTGGTGGGTACTGTGATGCCCACAAGAACCATCCTGAACAGATAAAAGGAAGTCCTTCTTCACCCAAGGAGTGATGGACACATGGAATTCACTGCCACAGGAGGTGGTGGCAGCTACTAGCATGGACAGTTTCAAGAGGGAATTAGATAAACATATGGAGCAGAGGTCCACCAGTGGCTACTAGCCACAGGGTATAGATGGGAACTCTCAGTCTGGGGCAGGTGCTGCACTCTATTCTTGGTGCTGGGGGGGGCAGCAGTGGGAGGGCTTCTAGTGTCCTGGCCCCACTGCTGGACCTCCTGATGGCCCCTGGTATATTTTGGCCACTGTGTGACAGAGTGTTGGACTAGATGGACCATTGGCCTGATTCAGCATTGGCTTCTGTTATGTTCTTATCCAGTGGGACTAAGCATAAAGTAAAAAAAACACTGTTTTACTTCCGGCAACCTGTGCATGATGAATACAAGGCCACAGTGACTAGAAGGTCTTGAGGAACCAGTTCTAAAGGGTTCCTCGAGACGTGGAGAACCTGGCAAAGAGTTATACGACAGAACATCCTTAAAGCCCACGTCCCTGCAGCTCAAAACTAGCCAGCCAACCTTAGCCTAGGTAAAGGTACTCCCTTGAGACTGTTGGTCTCAGATTGAAGTTAACTCTGCATAGGATTGCACTGCGAGTCTTCTAACAAGTAGATGAGAGACTTGAAATCCCTTCCCTCAATGCTAGTCAATCCATAGCTGCTAAGAACTTCAGGAAGCGATGCCCTTCCCAAACTCCAACTGGAAACAAAACCAGCAGGGCACTAGGAAAACAATTCCAAGGAGTGTCTTTGGCGACAGTTAGAAGTTTTCCTGTAGATCTCCAGTAAATTCATTGGGATTTTTTTTCTCTTAACCAGTCTCTGAAAGCTAAGGCATGTCATTTCACAGTTCCCACTGACATTTAGTTGGCCTTCCCTCCCCACCCCAATGTTCCCCAGTTCCCGTGGTCATTCCCAACAGTGTACCACTTCTGGACACGCTCAGTGTCTGAAGTGCAGACAACAGACTCTCGTCCAGTCTGAAGATTCAGAATTTTGGTCTTCAAGTGGGAATTTTCTGTGGAGAGCTATTTCTCAACAAACCTAACAGTCTCAGAGCTTTATATCAGTCCTGAATCAAGTAAGTCTTAAACAAAATGGAGAGACGTGACACAAAACGACTGGTTTAGGGTGAAAGTTTCCACAACCAGCTGCTGTTTTGGCCCTTAGCCATCATTCGGACCCCCAAATGCAAGATTTTAAAGCACTCTAAAGTTTGGCCAACAGCCTTCATTCCTGCCCCCTTGAAATACCCCTAGGTGTATCCCTGGGGAAAGGTACTTCAAGAAATACAACCTACTGGTAAATTGTTAACTTACCCAATTTAAAAGGGCTGCTTCACAAATTACAGAAACGGTAAACACAAGTGTTTTTGTGGTGCAATCTATAACGTGCATAGAGGCTAGAAGAAGGAGAGGAGTAGGGTTTTATATGCCGCTTTTCTCTACCCTAAAGAGTCTCAAAGGGCCTTAAAATCTCCTTCCCTTGAATAAAACTTTGTTGGTCTTACAAGGTGCCACTGGACTTGAATTCTGTTCTGTTGCTTCAGACCAACACGGCCACCTGAACCTATCTCCCCACAACAGGCACCTTGTGAGGTAGGTGGGGCTGAGAGAACATAAGAACATAAGAGAAGCCAATGTTGGATCAGGCCAATGGCCCATCCAGTCCAACACTCTGTCACACTGTGGCCAAAAATACCAGGAGGTCCACCAGTGAGAGAACTTTGAATGGCACAAGGTCTCATCCAACAAGCTTGATGTGGAGGAGGAGTGGGGAATCGAACCCGGCTCTCCAGATTAGAATATCCCGCGCTGTTAACCACTACACCACGCTGGCTCACTGGTTATCATTCAGGCCCCCACATTCTTATGCATAACTGAGAGCACCAGCATCTAGGTCAACCAGGATTTCTGCACAACTATCTCTGTTTTAAGGTATGCCACCTGCGTCACACAATATATTGCCTTCTGCCATATAGACTAGTAGGAATCGACACGGAAACCGATCACAAAATACTGTGCACCTCTATCTAAAATTTATTTACACTAGGAGAAAGGCCACGTTGAACGCTGATCTACTTTACTGGCACAACTAGAGCTGAAATACAAACCTGTACCACAAATGAAAACTAATATGGTTTCCCCCCGCTTTTCCTTTTAATTAAGGAACAAAAAGCTTTGCTTATTGGGTAGGCTTACATGCAAGCATTTTAAACAACTTGCGTTTAAACCCTGTTTTACAGGTTACATTGACCTGTGTGACAAGTTAACTACCGCAGCTCAAAGATCGGTGTTCTAATAAATTTAGTGGATTAAAACTCAGGCATTTAAGTCTAATGTGACAAATTTTTGTAGCAACTGCTCGCATGAGAATATGACAGAGATAACAGACATAAGCCAACTAAGGCTGCCAGTTTTGGGTTGGGAACTACATGAAGATTTTAAGGGTAGAGCTCGAGGAGGGGTAGGGATTGGGGATTAGAGGGACTTCAATGACAACAGAGTCCGCCTTTCAAAGTGGTTGTTTTCTCCAGGTGAACTGATCTTTGTTGCTTGGAGAACAGTTTGTAATCCCAGGAGATCTCCAGCCGCCACCTGGAGGTTGGCAACCTTAAAACCAATCCAGGCAAATCCCTACAAGACAGAAAGGCGCTGATTCAAAACACAGCTGGGACAGGTGGCCGGATAGGCTGAAACCTCCTCCTGGCCCCCAACTTTCCTACCTAGCTGCTTTCTACAGCTGTTTTTCTTAGTTAGGGTTATGAACCTCCCCTCTCGGGGGGAGGGGGGAAATAACTTTAAAAATCAATTCCAGGGAGGGAGGAAAGCAAGACTAGGGAAAGGTTTCAGGTCCTCCTCCCAGGTAATACTTTTAAAGGGGATTCAAGCAGTGACCCAATCCTTACACACGTTGGTGGTCTACAACCACATGCAGTCTAGGCCTCTGGAGAGGATTTCCCAGAAGGAAGCCGAGATCCTCCTGGGACACCATCCTCTTTCTTCTGTGTGGTCAAGTAAAACCCCAGCCACCGAAGTAACGAAACAATTATAGAAACTCCAAGAATTCTCAGTTTTCACATGCCAAATTAACAGAAGCTTAAGTTTCTTCAGAAAAACCCAAAAATGCAAATGACAAAAACTCAAAGACACAGAAATAATCAGCTTTCAAGTCCGTGAGCTGTTACTAGAAAAAAAGGCCGGGTAATCTAGAAAGGAGTTTTTAAATTGGGGATGGCTTTTTGATTGATTGATTTTTCCCTTTTCCTTTTATTTTATTTTAAGGAACATAACAAATAACAATGATATATGCACTACCTCTTAAAAACAGAAAACCCAACAACAAACGCCATTTGAATGACATGATATGAAGAACTTCGTAATATTTTTTAGGTACTGAATAACGAGAGAAGATATCATCATTGAAAACTGGTTTCTAAGAAAGGAAGCCATTTTAAGTGAAATTCAGAATGGTTAGAGGAAGCAGTACAGCAAGAGACATTATCAGAAATTTTGTCCATCGCATAGAAATCCCAGATTTTAGAGTACCGCGATGATATAGACAACCTAGTGGAGGATTTCCAATTATTTACTAACTATAATTTGCTGCGGTTAGTAGTTAGCCCAACATAAATTGCCCCTTTGGGACGACTGGAGGCTAGTTTTAAGACAACTGCATGGCGGGGAGGGGAGAATGCTGGTATGCTTTTAAGTCCCTGAACAATTTTTATACCAAAGACAGAATGGGCAGAAAACCCCAATTATGTGAACATCTGTATACATTTGTCATCAGGCCAAACTTAATACACCGGGTAATCTCTCCAACTGAAAGCAGAAAGGCGTCTGCCAGTCATTTTAACTGACTTCTCTCTACGCTAACTCACTCAACACCACCAACAAAAAAATGCGTTCCATGAAAATAGTTTCAGGTGGGTAGCCATGCTGGGCTACAACAGAAGAGCTAGATTCGAATCCAGTAGCAGCTTCGAGACCAACAAGAGCTTCGGGGTAGAGGCTTTTCAGGATACCTGATCTGACAAAAGGCGCTCCGACTCTGGAAAGCTCATACTCTGAAAATCTTGTTGGTCTCTAAGGTGATGGAGGGACCGTGGCTCAGTGGTAGAGCATCTGCTTGGCATGCAGAAAGTCCTGGGTTCAATCCCTGGCATCTCCAGTTCACAGGACCAGGCAGCAAGTGATGGGAAAGACTTCTGCCGGAGACCCAGGAGAGCCACTGCCAGTCTGGGTAGACAATACTGATCTTGATGGACCAAAAGGTCTAATTCAGGCCCATAGCTACAGTGGGGCTTTGGGGGCTCTGCCCCCTTTCTTAAAGACACAAGAATTTCTCCTGTAATTTTTTTTTCAATCATTTTAAAACATTTTTAAAGGCATGCACTCCTTTCAGCAGAGTGGGGTACTGTAGTTGACTAATTCCCGCACTGAGCAAGGGGGTTGGAGTGGGTGACCTCTAGGATCCCTTCTAACTCTGTGTCAAGAAACTGGTCTCCTTTAAGAGAGTTTTTCTGGCCAAGTGTTAGCTTTCTTGACTATAGAGGTCATCACCCCCACCTGCCGGCTTGTTCTCAGAATTGCTGCTTAGGCTGGCAGAAGTGATCAACTTGCAGCAGCTGAGAACTGTCATCAAAAGTGGCTGACGGCTTGCGATTCAGAGATCTATCTTGGTAACAGCTTTCTATTGGCTAAATGGCTTTTCTTTCTGCACTGAGAACTTCAGCCCCACCAGAAAATAATTTGCTCCGCAAGCCACAAAATCCTAGCTAGGGGCCTGGTCTGATTTGGTATAAGGTAGGTTCATGTGTGTTCAAGGTGCTGCTGGACTCGACTCCAGCTCCAGAAAAAGCCTAGTGCTCGATTTCTATCCTCCGATCACCAGATTATGAGTGTGAAATGACAGCACTAGAAGCAGAGCTCAGAAATTGTGACTGTGGCACCAGTAGCTAGCATGGAACAACTTCACTGAGCGACACACGCCAAGCACACCAGTAAACAGTCCGAGCACCAACAGCTGAGCGAGCATATGCACATCCAATGTGGGTAAGCTACACTAAGCTCTTTTAAAGCCTACACAGTCTTTTCACACATAAGAACAGCAGCAACCAAAAACCAATGCATGAAAACTACTTCAGAGAACTCGTCTCCCACGTGGCACCTGCGTTCTTGAGACAGCCTTCTCACCGGATTGCCCATATGGCAACGGTTAGGCTTTTGAAACGGAGACTCAAGGCAGAGTACACAGTGTTAAGTCAATACGATCAACAGCATGGGACATCCAGTAAGCAATGTAATAAGATTAGGATTGCGGAAATCTTGGTTTTGAAATCAGAAGCCAAGCAGAAACCCTAGACAAATCTGAAACAAACCGTGAGTATTTACATAACATGTTAAACAATGCAGAAATTAATTTGTAGGATAATAAGTAGACCTAAAGAGCCTCTTGCTCAGAATGAAAGAGGAGAGCGCAAAAGTGGGCCTGAAGCTCAACATCAAAAAAACTAAGATCATGGCATCTGGCCCCATCACTCCTTGGCAAATAGAAGGGGAAGTCGTAGAAGTAGTGACAGACTTCAGGTTCCTAGGATCCCAGATCACTGCAGATGGTGACTGCAGCCATGAAATTAAAAGACGCCTGCTCCTTGGGAGGAAAGCGATGGCAAACCTAAACAGCATGATAAAAAGCAGAGACATCACCTTGCCAACAAAAGTCCGCATGGTCAAAGCAATGGTATTCCCCGTAGTAATGTATGGCTGCGAGAGTTGGACTATAAGGAAGGCCGAGCGCCGAAGAATAGATTCTTTTGAACTATGGTGCTGGAGAAGACTCTTGAGAGTCCCTTGGACTGCAAGGAGATCAAATCAGTCAATCCTAAAAGAAATCAACCCTGACTGTTCCCTGGAAGGCCAGATCCTGAAGCCGAAGCTCAAATACTTTGGCCACCAAATGAGAAGGGAGCATTCACTGGAGAAGACCCTGATGCTGGGAAAGATTGAAGGTCAAAGAAGAAGGGGACGGCAAAGGATGAGATGGTTAGACAGTGTCATCGATGCAACGAACATGAAATTGAGCAAACTTCAGCAGACAGCGGAAGACAGGAGGGCCTGGCGTAATCTGGTCCATGGGGTTGCGAAGAGTCGGACTTGACTGTGTGACTGAACAACAACAACACCCTTCTTCAAAGCATCTTCCTGAACCATTCTGTTACAGCATAGCCCTATTACCTTTGTAAAAATGACCTCCTGGATTATTCAGTTTTGCATAGCTTGTATCTGAAGAAATGAGCTGTGACTCACGAAAGCGCAGGCCCTGCCATAAAGGTGCTCTTTTCTACTGCTACAGACAGACTAACATGACTACCCATCTTTACCTGTCTGCATAGTTTGAGGAAAGCCAGACAGCAGAAGCCTTTCTGACCTTCTCACGTAGGTCATTCCACAAGGTGGGGCTATAACAGAGAATGCACATGCATAAGCTATAAGGAAAGGTGACCAAGGAGGACCTCCTCTCTTCCCACAGTGTCCAGCCCATCAGTTACGACCTTCTCCTCAAGCCTCGCTCTCTGCGGCCTCGCCTGCAAATGGTGGCCAGAGAAAGGGACAGATGAGAACCTGCTTGCCAGGTTCCATCCCAGACATCTCCAGTTGAAATCATCAGATAGCAGGTGGTGTGGAAGACCTTTGCCTGGGACCCTGGAGTGCCGCTACCAATCAGAACCCACGACACTGACCTTGATAAACCAAAGGTCTCACCTAGTATGCGGGCATGGTGGGTCTCTCTCACACACAAGCGTACACACCCACACACCCACACACACACTTCAAGAATGGCCCTCAACCCAAACACCCTAGGAAAACAAATCAAGAGAGTCAGCTCTGGTTTGTTGACTATTTGGGAGTGGGTACTTTCCAAATGCAAAGGGCAGAGGCACTGTGAAGGAACACAAGCCATACAGTTAGAGAGAAAGAGACTGCTATAGCCACTTCCAAAAGTCGTAATGCCATATTCCAGAACAGCGACCGTTGCAGTCTTCTGTAAGATGCAACAAAGAGTTCTGTGTCATCCTAAAGACTAAGACAAAAAAAGAGACCTCCTAGCTTCTATGGCAATACAATACATAAAAGGAAGCCAGGAAAACACTATATCTCAAAAATGTACAAAATATTAACATGAAATAAATATATATATATATATATATATATATATATATATATATATATATTAGAGCAAGCAAGTACAACTTTAATAAGTGCAAACAGTACAACAAATAGCCAAATAACGAAGGCTCCGGATTCTTCTCTTCATTTTGTGAATATCACTTCCTCAGAAGTAAGTATTCTCGACACAAATTCGTTGTCCTTATTTCATTTCCACAGTGTAGAATTATCAGTTCTACAATCAAAAATCTTGTACAATTTCTAAACATTCATACAAATGATCTCACTGGGCACTAGTCAAATGTAGCAGCTGCTTCTCCGTGCTAGAATCTGTGTCAAGAATACTTACTTCTGAGAAGTGATATTCACGAAACGGAGAGAAGAATCCGGAGCCTTCGTTATTTAGCTTTCTGTTGTACTGTTTGCACTTATTAAAGTTGTACTTGTTCTCTAATCCTAAAGACTAAAGCAGCCTTTTTCCTGTTGGTGCAAAAATGGGAGCCCTTAGTATAACTTCCAACGAAAATCCCCTTAGTACACTGTCCTTTGACCACATATTTTCTGTTGTAAAAGGAAATGCAGGTAAGCAAACACGTGGATACATCACCTGGTCCACATATATGTGTAATGCATGACTGCGTACCTGAATCTTCCTTTGAAACGCAACCAAAACCCCCCAACACCCATACAGTCAGCACGGTGTGGAAATGCAAACAAACATTGTCTAACAGGAGTGAAACGGCCCCAGAGTTACTTCTCAGTTCCGTAAAGGGAAAGCCCACAGTCACTTTTCAGTCTCTGAAGCAAAACACTGAGTTCCAGCTTGCCCGGCAAACCCTTTTGCCCAGGGCTTTTTCTACAGCAGGAACTCATTAGCATAATAGGCCACACCCAACAGCAGAAACTCATTAGCATATTAGGCCACACCCCCATGCTACCAGAAATGTGGTCATCCAGCCATACTCACCTTTTGCTTCTTATTCTATTTGCCTTGTTTGTTGTCAAAACCCAGGGCTTTTTTTGATAGCAGGAACTCCTTTGCATGTTAGGCCACACACCCCTAATGTAGCCAATCCCAATGAGATTCTGCTGTTGGGTGTGGCCTATTATACTAATAAGTTCCTGCTGGGCATGGCCAGCTCAGGAGCCAGCTGGAACTCCGTTCCTGTGCGTTCCTGCCCAAAAATAGCCCTGCTTTTGCCCCATTCCCACACCAGAAACTCTAACAGTGCAATCCTCCGTAGAGTTAGACCCTTCGTAGCGCACTGTGGACTTTGAAGGGTATAAACTCTCTTTGGGACATCCATGAGATCCCATGGATTCCTGTGCTTCTGAAAGTGGAGACAGAGAGGATGTTAAGGCCCTGCAAAATGTTTCTTTCCCAAAGGTTTCTTCACCTGACCACAGGGATGCCACAGACACAAACCAGGATCTAGAGAGTAGATATGCTGCAGACAAGACAGAGCTGCAGGTACCATAGGATACTTCTGTTCTCTTCTCACTAAAGAGACAAACTACTGTTCGTGCTTTAGAAGCAACTTCTGTCTAGAGCCAAAGAAACTGGTTTTGAGAGAAAGGCAGCGTGGTATAGTGGTTAAGAGTGTTGGACTCTGCCCTGACCTGGGTAGTCCAGGAAAGCTCAGCCTCGTCAGATTTCAGAACCTAAGCAGGGCTGACCCTGGCAAGTATTTGGATGGGAAACCTCCAGGGAATACCAAGGACAGGTGGCCAGAGGCAATCAAGCCACTTCTCTGAATGTCTTCCATGCTCCAGTAGGAGTCACCAGAGGTCGCCACGGCTTCCAGGCACAGGTACGCACACACAAAATGCAAAACAACAACAACAACCCAGAGAGTCAGACATCAACCCGGAGAACTGGGTTCGATTTCCCCACTCCTCCATGTGAAGCCTGTCGGGTGATCGTGGACCAGTCACAGCTCTCTCAGAACTCTCTCAGTGCTACCTACCTCACAAGCAGTGTTCCCTCTAAGGTGAGTTAGTGTGAGCTAGTGCACAGTTTTTTAACCTCCGGCTCGCACTTTCCTGTCCTAGCTTGGGAACAATGGCTCCAGGGCAAACTAACGTATGCAGTAGCCAAGTCGCTCGCTCACAACTTTTAATGCCAGTAGCTCACAAAGTAGAATTTTTGCTCACAAAGCTCCACAGCTTAGAGGGAACATTGCTCACAAGGTGCCTGTTGTGGGGAGAGGAAGGGAAGGTGACCGTAAGCCGCTTTGAGACTCCTTAAGGTAGAGAAAAACGGGGTATAAAACCTCTTCTCTTCTCCTTCCTTGTGTGTGTACGTCTCCACCTTGGATCCTAGACATACGGTGCAAGACTCATTCTTCCCTCTAGCTTAGGGGGTTCGAAACCCTAAGAATGATAGCTGAATGGGAGCTCCTGTCCAGAGACAGTATGACTCAACAGCTGATATCAGGAATGGCTGTTGCCGCCGGGCTCTGCTTGTAGGCTTACCAGAGGCATCCAGCTGGCCACTGTTGAAAACAGGAATCCTCTGGTGAGGTCTAGCAACACTATAAGGCCCCTAACCATCAGAATGAATGTAATCTCATATTCAGCTATAGGCTCTATGGCAGGGGTCCCCCACATTTTTGAGCTTGCAGGTACCTTTGGAATTCTGAAATAGCATGGCAGACACAACCACAAAAAATGGCTACCGCACAAATGGCTGCTGCAGGAGGCGGAGCCAGCCACACAATGCAGCTTGCCTTCAATCACGCAGTGAGGATTCTTATGCTGTGGTGGCAGCTGCTACTACTAAAGCAACGGGTTTTTTTAGACTCTGCACAGCCAATCAAATCTCCAATGGCCAATCAGAAGCCTTGCTGAGCAAAAGACCCACTTGGCCCCACCCACTTTCTAAAGACACTTGGCGGACAGCAGAAAAGGTGTCATTGAAGAGTAAGGGAAGAGGGAGAAGCAGAGGAGGAAGAGGAGATTGGATTTATACCCAGCCCTTCACTCGGAGTCTCAGAGTGGCCTACAATCTCCTTTCCCTTTCCCTCCCCACAACAGACACCCTGTGAGGCAGGTGGGGCTGAGAGAGCTCTGAGAGAGCTGTGACTGACCCAAGGTCACCCAGCTGGCTTCAGGTCAATAAATGGGGAACCAAACCTGGTTCTCCAGTTTAGGGTCCGCCACTCTTAACCACTACTCCATTGGGCACTATGGCACCAATGGGTACCACACTGGGGACCCACGGGCACTATGGCGTTGCAGAGTGAACCTGCAAACATGTATGGAATGCCAGCCAGGACTTCTAAGGAGGCTCATTATCTTTGGAATTATCCTAACCAGATGATGAAATGAGTTCTACACACATCCAGCAATGCCCTCTACGCTAATGGAGTGGCAATACCAATACCCAAAGGGATATAACTGGTTAGAATACTTCACTCTGCCAGAGGGCTGGTGCCGTAGCTCAGACGGTTGTATTAGCCGTAGGACAGAGCTATCCATTAAAAGACTCACTCCAGAGGGAAGCATGTAAAATTCTATCATCAAACACGATTCCCGAACAGCGCAGTTCAGAATTTCAGAGGATAAGCATTAAAAATTAAATGGATCCATAACAGCTCAACAGGAAGGATACTATATCAAAGTTCACTAACGAAGCGACAATTCTGCGTTTTGATGCCCTTCATGGGAAACATTATTAAGTTCTCCTTATGTGAATGTCATCAGCTTTGTGAGGGGGTGTGTGTGTTGAATTGTCGTTTAGGTAGCTACCATCAAGTTGCGCTTGCAGAAAAGGAACTGCTGACATGCAAAACTGATTGAGGGAAATGAACAAAGAAATCTGGCAGTTAGATGTGAACACGCAAAGGAAAGTTACACTGAAGAAGCGACAACAATGGAAGGCCTGTTGGAATTATGTCTCTGTGCCAGGCGAAAGATCCAACTAGCCCACTGGCTGGGTTTCTACTTTCCAATGATAATGGCAGAGATCACCCAACTAGGTTCACATACAGGTCATTCCCCCCCCCCGCTGTGTTCCCCCAGCATTTGGCAATTCTAAACACCAAATACCAGGAAAAACCTACAGGGAATGGCCATTTTGGTTCACTGCCTTATGCAGAAATTTCTTTCATAGTTTCCATAGTTAGCGTTATGTTAGAGGTTATCACAACAACCTGCGGCACGGAATTTCATCCTGTATTGCGCAAATAAATAAAACCGTTGGAATTAGAAGTTACTAACTAGAAGTGCTATTTGGTAGGCTGTACAGGGGGGGAAATTATGCTGAAAAATTCAAGAGATTCGATATTCTGGGCAAAAGTCCAAACTCATTATGCGTACACTACACTGGAAACATTATCAAAAACTCATAAAATATCATAATATTTTAAGCACTTGAGAAATGCTGTTGCAAAGCATTGCAATAATACCAAAAAAAAGCATGCACAAGCCAGGAAATGCTTAGTCAATGTTTAAGGCATAACTGAAAAGGCATAACTGAAACACATGAAAGCGTGTTGTTATGAAAATATTACAAATCCTGTTGAAACTGTCAGCACTGTACTAGTGACAAGTGTTTAAGGTATAAACTGCCTGAAGGAATGTTTACAAAAATGTGACAAAAGATTTTGGCATCGACAAAACAGAATATTGGACTGATGGGATGACTTGAGGGTGTTTTTTAAAAACGGTCTGCCCCTTTTTCTGGAACACCTGGCAACTGGGGGGTGGGAATTCCCGGAGTAATTGATATTCTGCTTGTGTTAAAAGAAAGATACGATCGGTCTTTTAAAAACTGTTAAGAGTACATACTACACCCTTCCTGAGTATAACTGCCAAAACATAAAGGCTGCTAAGAGCTGGGAATGTTGCAGTCATCTCTGCCTTGGGGGGAAAAGCTGTGATGGGGCATTCTACCGAAGTTCAGACTTGAATTCTAAGCTCAGCTTCCACTTCTCCAGCTTCTTTTCCCGCCGGACAGGCCTTCCTCCAGCACTTGGTGCTTTGTAGCTCCCTGAAAGACACGGGGTCTGGCACGGGCAGAAGAACGCACTCTGCAATGGAAATGGCTGTGCACAAGAGGTGGATGCCGAGATGCGTGCAAATGGCAAGGAGCGTGCCAGCTGCCAAGAATAAGCACACAGCAAATATGAAGCGGGCTTATCGCTTTGCTTACTGGATGTCTCCGTCCAGTTGACTGTACTCGACTTCCACTGCATAACCCACCTTAAGGCTCGGTGAGCAAGGCAGACGGCAGACGATGTAAATTAAATACAATGTCAAAGCTTAATTGGTAAGCGTACTGCCGCCAAGAAATTCACGTCTTCCACCGTGTGTGTGTGTGTAACTGAGCCAAGTCCCATCGAGAGGCCTCCAACTCCGGCGACCATATGAATTAATTTCCTCCAAAACATCCTCTCCTTAATAGCCTTGCTCAGGTCTTGCAAACTGAGGGCTGTGCCTTCCTCAGCCTCCCGTTGGGTGTCTCCCTACTGCCTTCAATTTTCCCTAGCACTGTCGTCTTTTCCACTGACTCCTGTCTTCGCATAAGGTGACCACGGTGTGATAGCCTCCGTTGAGTCATTTGAGCGTCTAGGGAGAGTTCGGGCTTGATTTGATCTAGAACCCCCTTTTTGGGGGGTTCACGGTATCCCCGAAACTCTCCTTCAACACCACGTTTTCCACCAACGACCTGGTGGCTTTTTGAAGACGCAGTGGCCGACCCCAAGTGCCGTGGGACTGGAGAACACTCTGCACTGTGCCGCTGAACTCCCAGATATCACGGCTGGATTAGAAAATGGACCATTGCCCAGTTGTTGATGGGCCACCTAGCTATTCATACAAAAAAAAAAAAAAAATTAATGAGTTGGAAGAGATGTCTCTTTGACCCAGAAAGGCAGTTATGTTCTTAAACAAGAGTGCCTGGTTAAAATCACAAGGCACAAAAGGGATATATTTTAATTGTGTTCTTTTTAAATTTTAAATAATTCATTGGAAATAAAGATAACATACAATAACAGCATAACATACAAAATTCCTGAAAATCCAAAAGTACAAACCAGTCGATTAGTCACCAACAGAATTTCAACAATAACCAACTAACAGTCAGAAAGTAGTAAGTATCTACCAAGTCGTTTCACACAAACATAAGCGATATTTGACCTTAAACCTTATAAATCGATTCAATTCTGACATATAACATTTTCGGGAGTCTGCAGCTCTGAACCACAAAAGAAGTCCTGAAAGTAAGTCAGAAATAGGGTGTGATCAAAAATGGAGCCAAGCGTGGTCTAGAGGGAACAAGGTCTCATTTATGTCAGATCCAGCCCTCATAACAAATGAGTTCAACGCCCCCTGCTCTAAGGGGTTGAGGCAAACACCTTTCCACTCAGTTTCACACAGGCACCCAGTGTTCCCTCTAAGCTGAGTTAGTGTGAGCTAGCTCACAGTTTTTTAGCCTCCAGCTCACGCATTGTTGTCTTCGCTCAGGAAGGAGGGCTCCAGAGCAAACTGATTTATGCAGCAGCCAAATCACTTGCTCACCACTTTAATGCCAGTAATTCACAAAGTAGAATTTTTGCTCACAAGACTCCACAGTCTTGTAGAGGGAACATTGCAGGCACCCATGTTAAGGTCAGCCTAAAAGTACAGAAGATCAAAAGGATACGTGACTATAGAGACCACTGAGAGAAGAAGAAGAGAAGAGACTGGATTTATACCCCGCCCTTTACTTCTGAGTCTCAGAGCGACTGACAAACTCCTTTCCCTCCCCCTCCCCACAACAGACACCCTGTGAGGTAGGTGGATCTGAGAGAGCTCTGACAGAAAGTGCTCTTTTTCAAGGACAGCTGTGCCAGAGCTTGTGACTGACCCAAGGTCACATCAGCAGGTGCAAGTGGAGGAGTGGGGAATCAAACCCGGTTCTCCCAGATTAGAGTCCGTGCACTTAACCACTACACCAAATTGAAGAATACTACTTATGGTCAGGAACCCTGACTTTATTCTTCATGACTGCTGTGCAACTGGGTGGGCTAGAGGTGGGTGTGGCCAAGATCACCAAAGAAGACTCTGAAACACAACTCTGCAAAGCGCACAACTGTCACTAGCGCTTGACTACCGCTAAAAATATATAAAACTGCTGTGTACTGAGTCAGAAAACTGATCCATCGAAGTCAATACTGTCTACTCTGACCGGCAGCGGCTCTCCATGGATTCGGGCAGAGGTCTTTCACATCACCTGCTACCTGATCCTTCAACTGGAGATGCTGAGGACTGAACCTGAGACCACAAGAGTCCATTTCCTAAAGCACAGCCCAGAACCTGGAGAGATGGTACCTAAGAATGGGTTCCGTATGTTTTTCGGCAATGGGCACAGTCAGTGTTAAACTCCTCCCTGAAGCGTATTAAACAGTGGAGCCTTTTGCCCAGGAGTGGATTTGGACCTTAAAACAGGCCGGGAGGACGACTTTGGTTCAACTTAAACCTGGCTACTAGTGGCCCCCCAGAGCAAAGGTCCATCAGGAAGCTGCTTGGTTAAGGGTCAAGCCCAACCCTTGCAAGCTTGCTGTTTTAGATATGACTTGCTTTACCACAGGGACATGCGGAGGCCCAAGAAGAGAGGAAGGAAGCTTTCCTGCTGAAATAAAAACAGTAATCTAACCACACTGACTGCAAAATGATTAAAGGCAACAGGAAAGGAAGGCCGGGGGGGGGGACTAAGAAGGAAGAAAATCAAGTGACGCTCTTGAGACATGTTTAGGAGAAATTTGCCAATGGTTCGGCTATTTTAGCAGCCTGAAGGTAACTGAATAGGACAGCACTTGTTTCATCCCTTGGAGACTGTGCAAACGGGCCTCAGGGGAGAAAGAGAAAGTACTTTTCTCCCTTTCTCACAATATAAGAACTTGTGGGCACTCAATGAAATTGCTGAGCGGTCGGGTTAAAAGGAAGTCCTTCTTCACTCAAAGAGTGATTAACACATGGAATTCACTGCCACAGGAGGTGGTGGCAGCTACAAGCATGGATGGCTTCAAGAGGGAATTAGATAAACATATGGAGCAGAGGTCCGTCAGTGGCTATTAGCCACAAGGTAGAGATAGGGACTCTGGGGCCAGTGATGCTCTGTATTCTTGGTGCTTGGGGGGGGCAACAGTGGGAGGGCTTCTAGTGTCCTGGCCGCACTGCTGGACCTCCTGATGGCCCCCAGTATTTTTGGCCACTGTGTGACACAGAGTGTTGGACTAGATGGGCCGTTGGCCTGATCCCACATTGGCTTCTCTTATGTTCTTATGTAGCAATGCCAGCTGCCTTGTTAGAAGCACTAGGTCAGGGGTCCCTAACTTTTTTGAGCCCGCAGGCCCCTCTGGAATTCCAAAATAGCATGGTGGGCAAATCCACAAAATGGCTGCCGCAGGAGGCGGAGCAACCACAAAATGGCTGCCACAGCTGGCCTTCATCGCACAGCAAAGATCCTCGTGCTCCGGTGCCACTACTGCCAAAGTGATTAAAAAAAACAAAAACCTGCCCAGCCAACAAAATCTCCAACGGCCAATCAGAAGCTTAGCTGGGTAGAAAACCCACAGGGACCCACCTAACTTTCTGAAAACACTTTGGTGGGTACCAAGAAAGGTGCTGGTGGGCACTATGGGGGACCCCTGCTCTAGGTGGTTCTACAGATAGAGAGGGGAGGAGTCGTTTGTGGAGTGAGATGCTCTATACAGAACCCAACTTTTGAACTAACCAGAGACGGACCATGAAGGTTTCTGCTTCTTTCCAATGGAACCCTGCAGCTGACTGTAAAGTATCAGAAAGATCTCCACAAAGAAAAAGAAGGAGGAGGAGGAGGAGACTGGATTTATACCCCGCCCTTCACTCGGGAGTCTCAGAGCGGCTTACAATCTCCCTTCCCTTCCCCACAACAGACAACCTGTGAGGCAGGTGGGGCTGAGAGAGCTCTTACAAGAACTGCTCTTTTAAGAACAGCTGTGCCAGGACCATGGCTTGCCCAAGGTCATTCAGCAGCTGCAAGATGAGGAGTGGGGAATCAAACCCGGTTCTCCCAGATTAGAGTCCGCGCACTTAACCACCACACCAAACTACCTTAACAGCAGGCACACCCAGAAATGTTCCCTGTTCAGTAGCATCACCCTCAAACAGCTCCAGGTAATTGTTTCTTATTTTTCAACCTTTCCAGGGGCTATATGTCGTCGAAGGCTTTCACGGCCGGAGTTCATTAGTTGCTGTAGATTTTCCGGGTTGTGTGGCCGTGGTCTCGGCATTGTAGGACCTGACATTTCGCTAGTAGCTGTGACTGGCATCCTCAGAGGTATAACACAGAAAGATGGAGTGCTCTCTGTGTCAAGGTGGGGGTAGGGCCGAGTCATTATCTTGCAGGAGTTCTTTTCAGGGACTGCTCCTCAGAAATGGTTTCCTCCAAAAAGGAGGAAAGGCTTGAGGGGTTTGAAGGAAAAGCCTATCCGCTTTCATGAGTAAAAGAGGGAGGGTACAGAAAGAGTTCAGGAGCTTTGCAGCGAAGGCCAAACGGGAAAAGTGCTGAGGTGAGCAGAAAGGGCAGAGGAAGAACGGCCAGAGAGCCTATAGAGAAATTAATAGTGAACGTAAGAACATAAGAGAAGCCAATGTTGAATCAGGCCAATGGCCCATCTAGTCCAACACTCTGTCACACAGCGGCCAAAATATACCAGGTGCCATCAGGAGGTCCAGCAGTGGGGCCAGGACACTAGAAGCCCTCCCACTGCTGCCCCCCCAGCACCAAGAATAGAGGGCATCACCTACCCCAGACTGAGAGTTCCCATCTATACCCTGTGGCTCATAGCCACTGATGGACCTCTGCTCCAGACGTTTATCTAATTCCCTCTTGAAACCGTCCATGCTTGTAGCTGCCACCACCTCCTGTGGCAGTGAATTCCATAGTGTTGATCACTCTTTGGGTACATGAAGGGCAGCACAGAAGAAGAGAGGGGCTAGAAACTATACAGGAGAGCAACTCAAATCCCTCCTCCAAACATACAGAACAAAAGACCGGAATCCCCCTCCAGCTGCTGCTGCTATTGCAGCACTGCTTCCTCTGCAAAAAAGAAAGCAATTAATATACTACAGCTCGTCTACGAAGCATTTCTTAGAAGTGTTTATGGCTTAAACTGCCCTAAGTCTTATGCCGTAGCTATCCCGGACTCAAGTTTGCTGCGACTGAATTTTGCACGCGTCAGATACTAGTGACACAGATTTCAGACTGCAGTCGAGCCTTTTTCAGGCGATGCGAGTGAAATGAGTGGGCCCCCTGCGTGGGCTCAGGGTCCTAACTGGGACATTCCTGTTCCTTCATCTTTCTCCCATTCCTTTCTTCTAGGACCCACACATTTATCACAAGCGAACAGCCCTATTCTGGCTGTGAACTGCTGAATAAATATTGCTTGTTCCTAGATACCAGAGGAGCTGCGGTGGCTCAAGTGGTTAAGACGCTGAACTGTAGGCTGTGGAAGGTCGGTAGTTCAGCAGTTCGAGACCCGAGAGTGCCGCATGATGGAGTGAGCTCCCGTCTCTCGTTCCAGCTCCTGCCAACCTAGCAGTTCAAAAGCAAGAAATTGCAAGTAGATAAATAGGTACCACTTTGGTGGGAAGGTAACAGCGTTCCGTGTGCCTTGGTGTTTAGTCATGCCAGCCCCATGACCACGGAAATGTCTTCGGGCAGCGCTGGCTCTTTGGCTTTGAAACGGAGATGAGCACTGCAACCCTAGGGTCGGATTTGACTGGCTTTCGAGCAAGGGAACCTTTACCTTTAGATACCAGAGGAGCCAGCCCAGCAAAGGGCAGAGAAAATATTTTACATTTGTGGGCATCCTGGCGACTGCATACTCAAGGGCCAGAGTAGAAGCTACCTACGTCTCTGCCTTATTCACACTGGAAGCAAGGTTATGGAGTTCTGCTTGCTGTTTTGAAACACATGGGAAAGAACAAGGGAGCACGAGGAAGAGCTAAAACTTCTTCCACCGATAGCCGTGTTCATCTGTCGGTAGCAGTAGAAAAGAGCAAGAGTCCAAGAGCACCTTGAAGACTAACAAAATTTGTGGCCGGGGGTGAGCTTTTGTGAGTCACTTGCTCACTTCTTCAGATACAGCAGAATGTGAGTCTCATCTGTTCTATATATTGGAAAGCGGAGTGATTTCAGATGCTGAATCACATTAGAAGAAGAAGAGATTGGATTTATGCCCTGCCCTTCACTACCCAAGGGAGTCTCAGAGAGGCTTACAAACTCCTTTCCCTTCCCCTCCCCACAACAGACACCCTGTGAAGCAGGTGGGGCTGAGAGAGCTCTGACAGCAACTGCTCTTTTTCAAGAACCGCTGTGCCAGGACTATGGCTTGCCCAAGGTCATCCAGCCAGGTGCAAGTGGAGGAGTGGGGAATCAAACCAGGTTCTCCCAGATTAGAGTCCATGCACTTAACCACTATACCAAACACTAGTGGGCAAATGACAAATATGAAATCATTTATTGGTTAAGTCCACTTTCCAACATATAGGACAAATGGGCTCACATTCGAGCTGTATCTGAAGAAGTGAGTAGCGACTCACCAAGGCTCCTCCCCTGCCACCACTTTTGGTAGTCTTTAAAGTGCTACTGGACTCTTGCTCTTTTCTAGTACTATAGTGGATATAGTGTTGGACTAGGATCCTGGGACACTGAGGTTCAAATGGCCACCTCTATAATGGAATCTAACTGGGTGACTTGGACTTGTCAGAAACTGTCTGCCTGGTTTCCCTCACAGGGCTGTTCTTGCGGGAGACTGGAGGATGGGAGAATGATGCTCTAAGCTGCTTCAAGTCTCAACTGGGGAGAAAGGCAGGATATAAATTAATACAAAAAACTCCCCAGGACTCAACAGGGATATTGGTTTCTTATCCCATTACATATGCTAACTCATTCAGTCCTCATATATGTATTCTCACACAGAGGCACTATACGTTTTCTATATTTCAGTGTATTTCCTTTTCAAAATAGTGTATTAGAATAGTAAAGGTAAAGTTTTCCCCTGCTCGAAAGCCAGTCGAATCTGACTCTAGGGATGCGGTGCTCATCTCTGTTTCCAAGCCGAAGAGCCAGCGCTGTCCAAAGACAATTCCGTGGTCATGTGGCCGGCGTGACTAGACGCTGAGGCGCACGGAACACTGTTACCTTCCCACCAAAGTGGTACCTATTTATTTACTTGCAATTTCGTGCTTTCGAACTGCTAAGTTGGCAGGAGCTGGGACCAGAGACGGGAGCTCACTCTGCCATGTGGCACTCAGGTCTCGAACTGCTGAACTACCGACCTTCCGGTCTGCAGCTCAGTGTCTTAACCACTTGAGCCACTTGAATGTAATATAAGGAATGTTTGGCTGACATACACTGCACCCACCTCAAAAAAGAAAAAAATGCTGTTAACTGATCCCAATGCCAGAGAAAAGTGAATGGAGAGTCTCAGATTTATTTTGACATATTTATTGCTTTACAACTGTTGACCTTATAACCTAACATAAGAACATAAGAACATAAGAGAAGCCAATGTTGAATCAGGCCAATGGCCCATTTAGTCCAACACTCTGTCACACAGCGGCCAAAATATACCAGGTGCCATCAGGAGGTCCAGCAGTGGGGCCAGGACACTAGAAGCCCCTCCCACTGCTGCCCCCTCCAGCAACAAGAATAGAGTACATCACCTGCCCCAGACTGAGAGTTCCCATCTATACCCTGTGGCTAATAGCCACTGGTGGACTTCTGCTCCATATGTTTATCTAATTTCCTCTTGAAACTGACCATGCTTGCAGCTGCCACAACCTCCTGTGGCAGTGAATTCCATATGTTCATCACTCTTTGGGTGAAGAAGTATTTCCTTTTTGGTTTTAGAGAAAAGAATATTGAAATTGAAACTGTATGGCTTGAGAAAGGTAAAAAAATGATTTCTAAACTGTATAAGGTTCTATTGAAATGGTATACTGAGGATGAAGTTGTAAAAGAGCAAATGATAAAATGGGCTGTAAATGTTAATACTGAGATATTAATGACATCTTGGGAATACTTGTGGAAAAAGTCAATGAAAATTTCAACTTGTGTAAATGTTAAAGAGAATTGTTATAAAATGATGTATAGATGGTATATGGCGCTTAAAAAATTGCTATCATAAATGAAAGTATGTCTAATAAATGTTGGAAATGTAAGAAACATGAAGGGTCTTTTTACCATATGTGGTGGACATGTGATAAAGCAGTAAAGTATTGGACAGAGATCCACAATGAGATACAAAAAATTCTGAATTGTACTTTTAAGAAAGACCCATAGATGTTATTGTTAGGTCTTAAAATGGAAGAAATAAATGTAGCCAAGAGAACACTATTATGGTACTTGACTACAGCAGCAAGACTGACTTTTGCTCAATGTTGGAAACAAGATAAAGTACCTGAAAAATGGGAATGGATTAAAAAGACGTTGTTTTTGGCGGAAATGGACAAGTTAACAAGAAAGTTAAACAACGAAGAAGATGAAACTTTTTTTAAAGATTGGAAAGACTTTCAAGAATATTTGTTGAAAAATTGGGACATTAAAAGTGGTTTGATTTGCTTTGACAGTTATTAAGAAGAAACGGAAAGAGAATTAGACTTTTGTATTGTTACCGTTAGTAAGAGAAAATAAGTTTAGAAGTAATTGTAATGGAATAACAGAGATATTAATGGGGTTGGAGCAGTGCTGGAAGCCGGATGTGGGGGGAGGAGGGGAAAAAAGAAAAATGGGTATGTATTGGTATGTTTAAATTGTATGAACTTGTGATATATCCAATAATAAATTGTATTTACAAAAAAAAAAAAGAAGTATTTCCTTTTATCTGTTCTAACCCGACTGCTCAGCAATTTCATGGAGTGCCCACGAGTTCTTGTATTGTGAGAAAGGGAGAAAAGGACTTCTTTCTCAACCTGCTCCATCCCATTCATAATCTTATAAACCTCGATCATGTCACCTCTCAGCCGTTGTTTCTCCAAGCTAAAGAGCCCCAAGCGTTTTAACCTTTCTTCATAGGGAAGGTGTTCCAACCCTTTTATCATTCTAGTTGCCCTTCTCTGCACTTTTTCCAATGCTATAATATCTTTTTTGAGATGTGGTGACCAGAACTGTACACAGTATTCCAAATGAGGTCGCACCAATGATTTATACAGGGGCATGAACCTATTTGCATATCTACTGAGTTGTCTTTGCATATCTTAGAACATCCTCATCATGTTATATGTTAATTTGCTGTTCAGCTTGTCTATAAGTGTGAACCTTATCTCCCATTCCATTGTATCTGAAAAAGTGTGCATGCCCACGAAAGCTCATACCTTGAATAAACCTTTGTTGGTCTTAAAGGTGCCACTAGACTCTACATTTGTTACACTGCAGCGTTGTTTCTATCATTTTCCTTCTGAGCCCAGAGATGGCTTAGAGAGAAAAGTGAAAGAAGCAGGAGAGGCGGAGGCCAGGGTTTCACTCCACTCACCCACCCAAATGCTTATTTTAATGTAAAAACAAATTTTATAAATGAGTGGAAGCAGCCCAAGAGCGCAGACATATGGCTGCCCCATCGTCTCTAAGTCACACTAGAGGTTTTCCAGCAGTAGTTAGCTCTTTGATGGCCCACTGAACAAACCAAACTATCCGTGTGGTGCCCCTCCAACCAATAAATATCAAGGTCTGCACAGGAAAAGTTACTGTAAGACTCTATATATTATACTGACCAAAATCCATCACGTGACGAGGAAAGCTCAACGGCCACAGAATTCTAAAACACCATAAAACCTCTCATTTAAGCATTTACAGTAATGCAAACGCATCTGTTACCAGACCATCACATTTTAAAAGAAATCTAGACCGACAGAACGAAAGTTCTGCTTTTTACGGTAAAACCACACTTTGCCGTTAATACAGACAGATGGTTCCTAAGACAGAACAAACATATTTTAGAGTGGACAAAGTTCAGGGTTTAAGTAGACAATTTTAATTCTACTTTATAGCATGACTCTGCAGTACATATTGTGTCCTTGAATGAGAGGGAAGATTCTGCCTACTGCAGCCGGCATTTTCAGCGGCAATGACGTTATAAAAGGAACCAGTGTTCTAAGTAGGGAATAATCTGAACATACAACATTATGTTCAGCATTAAAAAAAAATGGAACAACCGAATTATTACTGGATGATGGACATTCCGCTTCAACGCTGTCCGTTGTCTCAGCATTACTGTAAGCACAGGCAGAGGATTCAGAAAAGCTCATTTAAAAAAAAACAACAACAAGCATGTTTCTGCCAAATGCAACCAACAGGCAGGCAGGACTTGTCACCATGGGAACTCTGAGGCCCGTCACAACTACCTCATTCACGGGAATGCAAAATAAAATTTTTGAACTATTTATGAGCGTATGGAGGAACAACACTCCTGAACAAAGACTCCAGATTTTCACCTGCTGTAGACAACATTGGGGTTCAGGGCACACAAAACCCAATTAGCCCTGGCTAGCACAGAGTGTGACCTGTTGCCTTAACCTTGGCTGAGATCCCAAATGTGCAGTGAAGCCAAGTTAAATCCTATTCCCAGAGCATGCTTATATACCAGCGAGACCATGCAAAGGGGAGATAACAGCTGCCTCAACCATTATTGCATTTACTGTAAGCTACATTAACATATCCACTTCAAACTATGATTTCACTCCCTGGTTTTGTGGCCACTCTTTTACCATGATTTACATGATTTTATCATGTGCGGTGGAGCTCAAGTGGTTAAGACGCTGAACTGCAGGCTGTGGAAGGTCAGTAGTTCAGCAGTTCGAGACCCAAGAGTGCCGCATGATGGGGTGAGCTCCCGTCTCTAGTTCCAGCTCCTGCCAACCTAGCAGTTCGAAAGCAAGAAATTGCAAGTACATAAATAGGGACCACTTCGGTGGGAAGGTAACAGCGTTCCGTGCGCCTTTGTGTTTAGTCATGCCAGCCACATGATGACCACGGAAACGTCTTCGGACAGCGCTGGCTCTTCGGCTTTGAAACGGAGATGAGCACCGCAACCCTAGAGTCGGATTCGACTGGCCCTCAAGAAAGGGAACCTTTACCTTTACCTTACCATGTGATTTAAGATGTTTTTAGAGAAACTATGATTTCACTCCCTGGTTTTGTGGCCACTCTTTTACCATGACTTACACTCTAATACTTACATACGATCAAGACTTTTTAGAGAGACAGAGACATTTGTTTTCCTGATGGAGCGTAATCAGTTTATTACCGCTTGCCCTGAAAAGAATGACATGTAAGCTGAATCCGGCACCATTTGAGTCTGCTCTCTGCATCTGACACACAATATAGGCTTTAACAGGCCTTAGTGTTATGTCCTGGGGCATTTCCTCCTCCCTAAACCCCTTTTAATACATTTTCAATTTTTTTTTGGGGGGGGGGGTAACATCCAGCCTGAAGAACAGTTCTAGAGAACTCGAAAGCTTGCGCACTGTTTCACGTCACTGGTTGGTCATAATAAAAGACTACCAAGACTTATTCGGGAGATGGTGGATGCTCCTTCCCTGGACGTTTTCAAGCGGAGGCTGGACGACCATCTTTTGGGTATGTTGTAGGTATGTAGGGCCCCACTGCTGGACCTCCTGATGGCACGTGGTATTTTTGGCCACTGTGTGACAGAGTGTTGGACTAGATGGGCCACTGGCCTGATTCAACATTGGCTTCTCTTATGTTCTCTTATCTTTCGGCTATGCTCCTGCAGAGTGCAGGGGGGGGTTGGACTAGAGGACCTGCAAGGTCCCATCCCACTCTAACATTCTATGATTCTATGAGCTTTCGTGAGTCAAAGCTCACTTTTTCAGACGCAATGCGTCTCATGAAATGTCAGGCTGGAATGAAGCCCACTAAGGCTTTTAGATGCCACTGGATTTCTTTTCTGTGTTGCCATTAACACAGCTACCGCTCCTAAGTCCTGAACTATTAAGGACGACACACTACAGTTAAATGCTGGGGAGAGCCCCCAATATGGTTCTGTAGCAGAAGATGCCAACGCAGCAACACAGATCTTCACCACATGACTGAAGGCGAGCGGTATGTGAGCAAGAAAATATTTTTTAAATAAGATGTTCGCGTTAAAAGGCATCCTAACAAGCAGAGCTTCTGTGTGAAACATTGCTCCTGTGAGTTACGTGTTGTGGGCTGGCTCCACCTCCCGTGGTAGCCCTTCTGTGGCCGGCTCTGCCCCCGGCAGCAACCCTTTTGTGGTTGCGTCCACCAGCCTGTGCCAGAGTTCCAAAGTTGCCCAAAGGCTGACAAAGGTTGGCAAGAGACCCTGGGCTAGTTCAATATCTCCCACCGAATCGACCCAGAGGGCAGAATTATCATAGAATCATAGAATGTTAGAGTTGGAAGGGACCTTACAGGTCATCTAGTCCAACCCCTGCACTCTGCAGGAGCATAGCCAAAAGATAGCCCGACATACCTACAACATACAATTAGAGCCCCCGCTACCCAGATCCTTACTCCTAGAACACACAGTCTGAGCTTACCCTGGTTATACATATTAAATAGACTGCACAATAGGGGGAGGGGGGCAGAAGAACAAACTCAACCCAAGACAATGTTAGAAACCAAGAGGGTTGAGCTAATATAATATTAAACAGTTCAAAATTTAATAAGGTGTACACAAGTTAAAATAAGTTTAAAATCCACATGTAAACAAGACTTTCACACATTTATACACATGATGGGTCAATACATATGATACTAAAGACCAGATGTGTTTCAGCCATAAAAGGCCTTCTTCAGTGGTCAAAAATACAATCTTATCTAGACACACATTCATACAATAATATACAAATTCTTTAAAAAACCCTTTGTATAAAAACAGATGTGATACCTTCTATAGATGTAATTTAGTTACAGGTATGTAAAATGGGCCATACCAATGCCAATATGTATTCTGGTAGTCAGGGTATCTAAGATATGAATATGTGCTACTCATACATCTATAGAAGGTATCACCATCTGTTTTTATACAAAGGGTTTTTTAAGAATTTGTATATAATTATATGAATGTGTGTCTAGATAAGATTGTATTTTTGACCACTGAAGAAGGCCTTTTATGGCCGAAACGCGTCTGGTCTTTAGTATCATAGGTACTGGCCTATACATATTAAATGCAGTGGCAGATTAACCATTAAGCAGACTAAGCATGTGCTTAGGGCACCAGGGCAAAAGGGGGCACCACAAAGTTGGGAAAAAGGTGAAAAGAAGAAAAAACAACGAATGAAGATTTGTAAAAAAAAAAAAAGCCCTGATAAAATTGTATTGCATTTTTGAAGAACTTTTATGTAGCCAAAGCTTGGCTTAGTTAGTACAGTATATTGTGTTATCATACGAATAAATTTTTGTATTGCTGCAACCTGCATTGTATATCTGGCCAGAGAGGTCAACAACTAAAATGGAAGGGGTCGGTGTGGAAAGGAGGGGGCACCAAGATTGGTCAGTGCTTAGGGCACCAGTGAACCTTAATCCGCCCCTGATTAAATGTTATTCCTGGGCAGTGCCTGCAACGGTAGCTGCTAGCCAACTTTCGCTAAACCCAAACTATCAGTTGTCAGATAAAACAGAAACTTTGGATGGTTATCTCATTACCAGAAATAACTGTGTTTCAGGTATTCCTTTCAGATTCATCAATAGAAGGAAGGGGGTCACGCCCAGTCTGGAAGGTGCATTCAACGTTTTTCATGACTTTTGCAACTGCTTTGCATTTACGTGGCACTTTCGGCACCCTCTCCCCCTCCCTCACCACCAGTGTTCCCTCTAAGCTGAGTTAGTGTGAGCTAGTTCACAGTTTTTAGCCTCTGGCTCACGCATTTTCATCTCGGCTCAGGAAGGATGGGTCCAGAGCAAACTTATTTATGCAGCGGTCAAATTGCTCGCTCACAACTTTAATGCCAGGAGCTCACAAAGGGAATTTTTGCTCGCAAGCCTCCACAGCTTAGAGGGAACATTGCTCACCACCTATATATCTCTGCCCAGTTTCTTAATACCCTCCATGCATCTGACGAAGAGCTGCGTTTCTCAAAAGTTTATGCTACAATAAAGTTTGTTAGTCTTAAAGGTGTTATTGGGCTTTTTACTATTTTGCAGCAACAGGCTAACACAACTCACTCCTCTGGACAGACAAAATCAATTACACTTTGTGACGGTGTAGCAAACCTTGAACACTTTATCTTTTTTGCTAAACGCAGCATGAATTATTTCATCAAAGGATGGTCTCAGGAACAACCAAGCACAGAAGGAATTAAAAATCCTACCCCTACTAAAAGAAATATGTTGGCTGGCCAGTCTTACCACAGCTTAGCAAGAAATTATCTTATTGCTTTGAGGTGGGGTCCGGTGATGCCACAGTATCAACCAACGGATCATCAGATTTTCTTCAAAGCAGCAATAAGTGTGTGAAATTTGCAACTCAAAATTTGAGGAGGATACAAAGTAAGTCGGCTGCGGTGGCTCAAGTGGTTAGACGCTGAACTGCAGGCTGTGGAAGGTCGGTAGTTCAGCAGTTCAAGACCCGGTGCTGCGTGATGGAGTGAGCGCCGTCTCTAGTTCCAGCTCCTGCCAACCTAGCAGTTCGAAAGCAAGAAATTGCAAGTAGATAAATAGGTACCACTTCGTGGGAAGGTAACAGCATTCCGTGCATCTTGGTGTTTAGTCATGCCGGCCACATGACCACGGAAACGTCTTCTGACAGCGCTGGCTCTTCAGCTTTGAAACGGAGATGAGCACCGCAACCTTAGAGTCGGATTTGACTGGCTTTCGAGCAAGGGAACCTTTACAAGTCAATCCAAAGCACAAAAGCTTAACGCTAAAGGTGTAACTGAAACCTCAACGTTTTCTCTCAAAACATGAAACTTCCATTTTCATTTCAGCTCTTGTCTGTTACGCCGACCGCATATAACAACCAGCGGAATCGTTTTCGGCGTTCCAACGAGCTCTATTACAGTATTGATTGCAAGAGAAATTCTCCGGATCACCTGCAGAGGAATTTCTCAAACACTCCCCCTGTTGCCATTTAACGTAGGCCCTTCCTCACCGCTGGTTTCCCCAAAAAAGTCCTTCGATCAGCAGACTGTCAGTGATCTACAGACAGATGGCAGTTCACTGACCATTTTTAGCATGACTGCTTTTATTAGTGCAGGGTTGAAACCCAAGAGCCAACGCTGAAAGGACATTTTTATCTGGATTCTTTAAAAAAAAAATTCTGGAGAACAGTCTGACAGATTTAAGGCCCTACTTGGGAGTCCTGAAAGCAAGTTTTCAAACCAAAGCACATGAGCATGAAAGGAACATTCTTGGTCAACAAAAATAAGATAATAAAACAATGACAGCTGGTGTGTGCAAGGAGAGACCTGAGTTTTCGACACGAAATGCTGTGAAAGAAGAGATTCACAAGATCCATTCCTTCTGGGTTTCCCAGAGGTCAGAAAACCTCCACCCCATCCCAGGTCACACAGCCAAGCCCTTTTTCTTTACTCCTGGGGTGTACCAAACTCAAACTAGGTAGTTATTGCTGCAACCAGAAAATCTGTGTGTATCTCCTTTTAGACAGATTTGCACATTTAGCACTCTGTATCTGCATTGCCGTTTAGAAGAAGAAGAAGAAAAGAGATGGATTTATACCCCGCCCTTCACTGCCCAAAGGCGTCTCAGAGAGGCTTACAAACTCCTTTCCCTTCCCCTCCCCACAACAGACACTCTGTGAGGTAGGTGGGGCTGAGAGAACTTCTGACAGAAACTGTCCTTGAGAGAACAGCTGTGCCAGAGCTTGTGACTGACCCAAGGTCACATCAGCAGGTGCAAGTGGAGGAGTGGGGAATCAAACCCGGTTCTCCCAAGAGTCCGTGCACTTAACCACTACACCAGACTGGCCCTGCCTAGTAGCTGAGTCTCCTACTTTGCCTGTACTAGTGAGCGCAGGAAAGGTCTATTGCACCCATCACCATTTCGAGCTATCACACTCAAGGGACGGTGAGCTTATCCTCTGCCCCTCCTCTCTGCTGCTCTTCAGACAACAAAACTTAATAGGTGTGGTGTTCTTTAAAGAGAGTCGGCTTAGAGCACATCCATAATATAGGAAAGTTTAATAAACAAAAATAAGAGGGATACACATAGTCTGTTCAAGCATCAAGCTGAGCAAGGATACCAAGAAAAGGTGCAAATGCAAAGCCCTCATACCCTGTACTTGGGCACTTGTCTTAAACAATGTTTAATTAGGATAGAATACTGTTTCTTTAATTTGCAGCCTTAATAAGTCCATCAATTCCTTAGTTTTCAGAGCCGGGATTTCTTTCCCATGGTTCCTTTGACACATGGTTAAGGTGGACTCTCTAGGCAAAAACTTACTCCTTCACGGTTTTGTGATCATCTAAAGAGCAGGGAGAGATGAAAGATTGCTTCTTACTCCTGTCCTCCCTGTCCTGAAAATTTATAATCTACCCCCTTGAGAGACCATCCCCCTTTGGGGTTATTCTCCATCTTCCTACACAAGAGGAAAAGAAAGCTATTTGGCCATTTGGCCGTCCATGTCTCTTTCTCCCTAGACAGAACCACAGACTCACAGAATCATAGAGTTGGATGGGGACACAGAGGCCACCTAGTCCAACCCCCTGCTCAATGCTGGATCAGTCTAAGGCAGGGGTGGCCAAACTTGCTTAACGTAAGAGCCACATAGAATAAACATCAGATGTTTGAGAGCCACAAGACATGAACAGATATTACATATGTTTTTATTGGAAAATATGTAGATTTGCTTTCCATTAACATTAAATGAGACTGCCAAAAATAAAAACAAAAGGGGTAAAAAGAGATATCGATAATGATATTTATTTGTAGGCTTGGGGGAGGGCTTTAAGAACAATTTAAAGTCGCTTTCTTTCTCTGCTCCCCGCCCCACCTCAAGCCCACCCAGGGAGGGGGAAACTGGCTGGGGAACAGAAGACCAGTTGGAGAGGCATGCCTCCCCTTCGCTTCCCCAGCCGCCCTGCCAGGAGCTGCACAATGTGTGTGAAAGAGCCACATGTGGCTCCTGAGCCACAGTTTTGACCACCCCTGGTCTAAAGCATCCCTGACAAGAATTTGTCCAACCACTGCTTGAAGACTGCCCGTGAGAAGGCGCTCACCACCTCCCTAGGCAGCCGATGCCACTGCTAAACTACCCTTACTGTAAAAATGAGACATTCCAGCAAGGTGTGAGATGGTAAACCCATTGTTCCACTTCAACAAGAACCATTAATATCCGTAAGCACCGAAATATTCTGTGCCTGGAGTTTGATGGCTGATTCCCTGGCCCCCTCCTTCTTGCCAGATATGGGTTTGCAGCCACATTCCAACTCATAACATTTACTAGCTTCCTTTCTTCCTTATGGAGAGCAAGGTGGCTGGTAGCTTCCTACCTACCTACCTACCTAAATAAATGCATAAAAAAGAATGCATAAAAATATACATAAAACCAAAATTTAAAATCACAGTTTAGGACTGCGTTAATCAAATGCCGTCCTAAATAAAACCATCTTCAGCTGCCCCCTGATGACTGAAAGTGAGGAGGCCACATGAACCGATGTGCTTCCATAACTGTAGAGCTGCCACAGGAAAAGTCCTCTCTCGTTGTCCCGGCGGCGGCCGGGACGGCGCCGGCTGGTGCGGCCCCGGGCCCGAGGAGCCCGCTGGAATCCCTGGCTGGGGGAGCAGCGAGCGCAGCGACGGCGGCGAGCCGGGGACGGACCCGGCAGCGGCAGACCCCAGGCTCGCGGAGACACTTACCAGAGGCGGCGAGGGACCGAGTGGCAGCGGCGGGAGACGGCGGGCCCCGACGAAGGAGCCGATGACTAGCGGGCAGGACAGCAAGCCGCGGGCAGGGCGAGCCAGGCCCGGTCCGCGGCGGGAACAAAGATGGGGGCCTGTAGCTGCTCCAAGGGGGCGGGTAGAGGGAGGAGGCGGCGGCTGCACGGTCTGCCTGCGGAGAGAGGGCTCGGGAACCGGAAGGGCGGAGGCGGGGACGGCGTCCTGGCTCTTGAAGGGAGGCGGGGCCCCAGCAGGAGAGGAGCCAGAGGGGGAGGTGGGGGTAATAAAAGGAGGAGAAGGGGATACGGCCGGGGTGGAGGAACGCTGGGCTGGCTGGGACGGAGGAGACGGAACGTAGCCAAGAGAGAGAGGGGTATCAAGTCCCAGAGAGCACATTGCTCTAGAGGCCAGACCCTGAGCGGGCAAACGGAGGGTGAAGGAACCCTCTTGTGTCGCCCGGTCTCTGAGGCCGTTACCCTGACCTCCTGCAGGACTCCAGTATCTGCCCTTCTGGCCCCTCTGGAGCACCGGGGCGTGGCAGGACAGTCACGCCGGCTCCTGGAGATACCCCCTTGCCGTGAGCAGTAGAGGGCGCCCCCCCGCCGCCAGGGAGGGCGTCACACTCGTGTTCCCACCAAATGACCTTCTTTGATCGATGGAACAGTCAGGAGGGTTTCTTCATTATCTTAATTCATGGGCAGGAGGAACATATAGGACGGGGTGGCCAAACTGCGGCTCTTTCACCCATATTGTGCGGCTCCTGGCAGGGTAGCTGGAGAAGCATAGGAGAGGCATACTTTTTTCCCTCCCATCTATTTGCTTTCTTTGTTTCTCCCTCTCTCCCTCTCTTTTTCCACCTCTTTCATTCTTTCTTTCCACCTCTCTCTTTTTCTCTCTCTCTCGAACAAATAAATACCATTAAGCAAACGAATCAATATCATCGGACAAATAAATATCATTATCAACACCTGTTTCTACCCCTTTTGTTTTTATTTTTGGCAGTCTCGTTTAATGTTAACAAAAAAAGCAAATTTGCATATTTTAAAATAAAAATACGTGTGTGATATTTGTTCATGTTTTGCGGCTCTCAAACATCTGACATTTATTCTATGTGGCTCTTACGTTGAGCAAGTTTGGCCACTCCTGATATGGGAGAAGATGGTCCTTCAGATACCCCAAGACCACCCATGTAGTTCTTTCAAAGTCAAAACCAACACCTTGAATAAGGCTCAGAAGGGGATCAGTCACTGCACCAACTCTAAAATTCCTGCAGCTTTCCTGTCATTAGACTTAGAGAAGGCCTTTGATTCGGTGGAAGTCTCTTATTTACATACACTTCTAAGAATGATGGGCTTTGGAGATAAATTCTTAACTGCTATTTCGGCCATATATAGAAAACCTACAGCTCAAATTCGTATAAACCAGGTCATAACTGATTCCTTTCAATTGAAAAGAGGAACGCGTCAAGGTTGTCCTCTCTCCCCCCTCCTCTTTGCTTTGTGTATTGAGCCTCTTGCTACCTTAATTAGAAATAATAACTTGATTAAAGGCATAGAAATGAAACACAAATCTTTTAAAGTCTCACTCTTTGCTGACGACATGTTGCTTTTTATAACTAACCCTCTTGAAACTCTACAACGTATTCACCAACACCTTTTAGAGTTCAGCAGCATATCTGGCCTAAGATTAAATGTAACTAAATCGCATCTCATTCCATTCAACCTGGATTACCAGACAGTACATAGTATTAAAACCTCCTACTCCTTCTCATGGGCTAAAGAATACCTACCTTATTTGGGTATAAACCTACCTTTAAAATTTTCTGAAATCTATAAGTTTAACCATACTTTGTTAGAAAAAAATATTTGTAAAGACATGCAACGCTGGCATCAACTAAATTTATCATGGATGGATAGACTAAATTTAATTAAATCCTTTATACTTCCTAAATTTATATTTTTGTTCAGGACAATTCCGCTGGCAATCACGTCCTCCCAATTAAAACGCTGGCAGAAATTGCTGTTGCAGTTCTTTTGGGCTTACAAACATCCGAGAATCAAATCCACCACACTAGTCAGGAATTCAGACAGGGGTGGTTATAAACTTCCCCAATTTACAACTATATTACAGAGCCATTCACCT
Source organism: Gekko gecko (assembly GCA_029375565.1). NCBI lineage: Eukaryota > Metazoa > Chordata > Lepidosauria > Squamata > Gekkonidae > Gekko > Gekko gecko. Next base: position 181,169,980 of record JAPDNY010000006.1, read on the forward strand.
ATCGCATATAATTAAATTACTACATTCTTCCAATTCCTCAGATCAAGTGTGCATGGCTAACCATTATTCTACACCCTTTGAGGTAAAGGAGATCATCTGGCAAGCTCCTTCTTTCAGACAGAAAACACTAAAATCGAATCCACTGATCTCTAACTTGCTAGTCACATGGGATAAACTACGACCCAAATTATTACCCCCATTCTCAAGATATCAAACTTTTATTAACCAATTCTGGTTTCTTCCTGGTCTTAATAACCCAGAGTTTGACTTTTGGAAAACAGCTAATATAATCACATTACAAGATCTCAGTTTACGCCGTATGCTCATGCCTAAAACTAACCTGGAGGCTAAATTACTACACAAAATACCCTGGTTTCAATATTTCCAGATAACACACATGTGCTCACACATCAAGCTCAATTCTATTCTACAACAACCTCTTACAGCCTTAGAATCAATTATCAGCTTTGCTAGTGTACAACAAAAGGATATAATTTCTAAAGCCAGTTTGGTGTAGTGGTTAAGTGCGCGGACTCTTATCTGGGAGAACCGGGTTTGATTCCCCACTCCTCCACTTGCACCTGCTGATGTGACCTTGGGTCAGTCACAAGCTCTGGCACAGCTGTTCTCTCAAGGACAGTTTCTGTCAGAAGTTCTCTCAGCCCCGCCTACCTCACAGGGTGTCTGTTGTGGGGAGGGGAAGGGAAAGGAGTTTGTAAGCCGCTCTGAGACGCCTTTGGGCAGTGAAGGGCGGGGTATAAATCCAAACTCTTCTTCTTCTTCTTCTAAACTCTACAAAATACTATTATCTCTAGACTATGCTGGTCTCCTATCCTACCAAAAAATCTGGCATACAAAATGCAACGTAACTCTGTCTGACACAGAGTGGGAAAAAATATGGTCTTCTCCCCTTTCAAATCTAACATCATCTCAATGAAACTTCAATCATTTAAGATACTATCTCACTGGTATCTTACTCCACATAAACTATCGCTTATTTCTTCAAGCTATAACCCAAGCTGTTGGAAGAATTGTGGGAACCTAGGCAATTATATACACTGTTGGGTGGAATGCCCCAAAATTCTACCGTTTTGGGAGGCAGTAATACAGGAAATTAAAGCTGTGGATGATATAGATATCCTTCCCACGCCAGAACACTTATTTTTGAACAGATGGGCAGTTCATGGCTCTGCCGCTACAACAATTGAACGGGTCTCTCTAATGCTTTTTGCAGCAAAGACGGTCATTGCCACACACTGGAAAACGACAATGACACCCACTCTTACACAATGGCATAATAAGTTGTGGGATTTATATATTATGGCAAAACTCTTGGATAATCTTACAAGATTTGATAAAATACCTGCACCTTCCTCCTTTGTAGCAACCTGGTTACCTCTTCTGGAGTACTTAACTAATCACACAGATTACCCTAAAGTGATGGATATTATATGGCTATGGTAATTAGATTATTTGTCCAAGACATTGCTTTTCATGATGTATGTATTCGATATTCCTTCCTTAGAACCAACGTAGATAACTTGCAAACTGGTACAACCTGATATAAAGTTATATTCTGTTCTTAATAAGACTCTTTAACCTATGCTTTGCTGTTAAATACTTACTTGTTTATGTAATTCTACGCTACTAGCACCTTGCACTCACTTGTTGTTTCGCTGTTCAACTTTATCCTGTTCTTTTTGAAAAGTTAATAAAATATATTGTACAAAAAAAGAAGGGGATCAGTAGCCAGGGTAATTGCTGCAGCGTTAGTGTCACCTGCTCCCAACGGTTGGCCCCAACAAGCACTCTAGCCGGAGTGTTCTGCACTTGCGCTCCCAAACTGTGAACTTTTTTTTTTTACAAAGAGGGTATAACCCCATCCAAGACAGGAGAGATCTCAAGCTCCTCTGTCTTGTCAGGATTAAGCTTCAAGCTTGTTCACCCTCATCCAGCCCTCTACTGACACCAAGCACTGCTTCAGAACATCAACGGCATCCTTGGAATTAGGTGGAAAAGAAAGGTAGAAAAGAAAGGTCATGAACAGAGTGTAGCCCCAGTGGCCGAATAACTGGGCGTTTCTCCACAAAAACCAAGGACAATACATCACAAAACTGAGGACTACACATCCTACCCGCCAACGAATATAACAAATTCACTTGCACAGCAGATGGAACACAAAAATAGACATGGCTCCCCTTCTACAGTATTTTGAAATCTAAATAATGCACCCCCCGAAGTGGGGGAGTTCAAGTCTGTCCCCCGGAAAATACTGATAACAGGAAATAAGGGAGTTCAGGGGAAAAAACAGAAATTTGGCTTCCTTGAATGTCTGCCTGCTCATTTCCAAACTCTTCTCTGCAATGGGATTTCTGTGGAGAGAGCTGGAATCCTCAACACTGGACTGTTAGCCTTTCTGCACATTATTCAACACATAGCAAAGGGGGGGAGGGGAACACAACTTCCTTTAAAGTCTTACTCCCCAAGGAACAGATCCGTGGTAGCAGCCAGACTAACAGTTCTGACCAATGCTCTTTCTAAGCTGTGGAGTCTTGTGAGCAAAAAGTCTACTTTGTGAACTACTGGCATTAAAGTTGTGAGTGAGTGATTTGGCTACTACATAAATTAGTTTGCTCTGGAGCCATCCTTCCTGGGCTAAGACAAAAATGTGTGAGCCGGAGGCTACAAAGCTGTGAGCTAGCTCACACTAACTCAGCTTAGAGGGAACACTGGTTCTGACCCAAGACCAAAAAAACCCAAGAAATATCCTCTGAAATGGGTGGCATTTAGGGATGTCAGCCTCCAGATGGGACCTGGGGATCCCCCGGAATTACAGCTCATCTCCTGACTATGCGAATCAGTTCCCCTGCAGAAAATGGATGTTTTGGAGGCTGGGCTCAATGGTATTGAACCCCATTGAGGTCCCTGTCTTCCACAGGAGCACGGACTCTGATCTGGGAGAGCCAGGTTTGATTCCCCACTCCTCCACATGCAGCTTCTGGTGTGACCTTGGGTCAGTCACAAGTTATTTGAGAGCTGTACTCTCAAGGGCGGTTCTTGGGAGAGCTCTCTCAGCCCCACCTAGCTCACAGGGTATCCGCTGTGGGGAGGGGAAGGGAAAGGAGATTGTAAGCGGCTCGGAGGCTACTTTGGGTAGAAGGGCAGGATATAAATCCCCTTCTCATTGCCCTGCCCAACCCAAGCTGATTTAGGGGTGCAGAGAGTGGCCATAAGAGAGCATGCCTCAAGACAGCCTAAATAAACGCACTTCAGAGGGGAAAGCAAAGCTGAGCTACAACTTTCATTATTCTTTGCTGGACAGCTCCAAGAGCAGGAAAAGACCAGTATACAGAGATCCTGAAGTCCTCTCGATACAGTCTTTTTTAAAGCAAATGAAGTAGCTTTTGTGTGGCTCTCCATGTTAATGAACAGCTGGATGTCTGCAAAGCATAAAAATTAGTAATGTTTCATACTGCTGGCAGACCAAGTCTTAATTCAAACATCTTAAGGTCAGAGTGAAGAAAGCTGACAGGGAGAAAGTTGATCCATTTGAAATGTGGTGTTGGAGGACAGTTTTACAGATACTGTGGACTGCCAAAAAGACAAATAAGTGGGTTCTAGATCAAGTCATGGAATATGGAATATGGAAGAGCAAGGACATCAGCCTAGCAACCAAATGCAGATCAGTCTGTGCTCTTGTGTTCCTCATAGCAAGTTATGGCTGCGAAAGCTGGACCGTGAAGAAGCAAGACAGGAGGAAAATTGACACATCTGAGCTGTGGTGCCGGAGAAGGCTCCTGTGCATTCCTTGACAGCGAAGGTGACAAACGAGCAAGTATCGGAGCGCATAAAACTAGACGTGCCATTGGAAGAAAAAAAAATCACAAAACTGCGACTGACTTATTTCAGCCATGTCATGCGGAAGAACTCACTAGAAAAAGCTATTATGCTTGGATTGGTTAATGGCAAAAGGAAACCAGGCCACCAAAGACGGTGGCTAGAAACCTTAAAAGTCGACACCAGCCTGAGCAAGGAAGGACTCAAAGAAACAGTACAAAATCAGAAAATGTGGAGAGGGGTCGAACACGACTGAATAGCTAACAACAACAGATCAAGTCAAGCCTGAACTCTCCCCTGAAAGCTAAAACGATTCAGTTGAGGCAACAGTGCTTTGATCACATTACGAGAGTCATCGAAAAAGAGAATAATGCTAAGCGAAGTGGAAAGCAACGGGAAAAGAGGAAGACCCAATAAGAGATGGATTGACTCAAACAAGGAAGCCATGGCCCTCAGTTTGCAAGACCTGAGTAAGGCTGCTGATGATAGGAAAATTTGGAGGTCATCAAAAGTTGGAAGTGAGATACACAAGGTTAGAGTTCTAAATTCTCATAATACTCACTAAAAACACAAAATGTTCACGTGAGCATTAACGGTCACATAAGCCACTGAGTTCTCTCAATGAATATAAGCCAACAGCCCAGACTGAATACACTACTGAGGAAACTCATAGCTTCCTCATCTTGTGAATTCACTTCCACATTCTAAGTAGAATCCTTTAACATTATTTAACTCAAAATTACCTAAACAGTAAGCATTCTAGAAAATCATAACCATGAAAATGGTCATAGTAAGGCCACAGAATTATTCTGTTCCTAAAATTATGCCTTCCCCAGAAACTGAAATGACAAAAATGTAAATGTTTCAAGTGGAGTTTTAAGACCATATATTTTCTCAGAGTTAATATGAGATTTCATACCCTGAAATAAATGTTTAGTGTGAGGCACAAATGGAAGATTGAAACCCATGATATTTATATTAACATTACTGGGGCATGAAAATAAGCCACATAAAGTTCAGAATCTGAATCCAGGAATAAACTCCATTATTACTCAGTTATGTTTGAATATACTAAGAACATATTTGCTCTTGGACATTATGACATCAGAAATTCAGAGTGAGAAAAACAAAAACGGATTAACAACTATATGCAGGTTTTAAAAACAAAACTACTAAGTAATAATTGCAAAAGTAAAGATAAAGATTTCCCTTGCTTGAAAGCTAGCCAAATCCGACTCAAGGGGGCAGTGCTCATCTCCATTTCCAAGCCGAAGAGCCAGCGCTGTCTGAAGATGTTTCCGTGGTCATGTGGCCACCAGCATGACTAAACACTGAGGCGCACGGAAGGCTGTTCCCTTCCCACCAGAGCAGTTCCTATTTATCTACTTGCTTTCGAACTGCTAGGTTGGCAGGAGCTGGGGCCAGAGACGGGAGATCACTCCGTCATGCGGCACTCGGGTCTCGAACTGCCTGGCTAAAGACCTTCTGGTCTGCAGCTCAGCGTCTTAACCTCTAACCCACCGCAGCCCCAATAATTGCAAACTGATCCTTTAATTAATATTTGTCATTCACTAATATCGTAAGCAACCAATGGCTCTCATGGCTACATCTAAAAATGCCTCAAGACAGACTTTAAAAGTTACTTTAACCAGCAAGACAGCATTTCACAAAGCAATTGAAGCCAAAAGCAAGTATGTTGATGAGCACATGGACAGTTTAAGAGATTAACTAGCTTTTATAAGCTTTCAGTCACAGATTTGGTATCACAGGCCTACCACCCTCAATTACAATTTTGGTAAGAATGCTCTAAATATTAAAATGGAAAGGCATCCAAAATAAGCACTAATTAGGTTCAGAAAGAAATCACAAAACATTCTGATACAGTCCTGGTACTTGGAGTGCTTAGGTTGGAAGTGAGTCGGAAGCTCAACCGAGACCAAAATAAAAGAGGAACAGACTAACGAACGATCGCACTCCTAAACTTGTTTCTGTTTCTCAAAGAGTCCATCGCAAGGACAACTAGTGAAGATGGAAAGCGCAATCCTGAGCAAAGTTCTACCTTTCTATGTCCACTGAAGTCAATGGGGTTAAAAGGGTGCAAGTCTGCTAAGGATGGCACTGGGGGGATGTAATAGTTTGTGCTTGCCCGCAGACTCTTTGGTAAAACCGTCCTTCAGTAAAAGAGGATGTAGTTCTGAACCAGATTTGCCTTAATCTGAGAATAAACTAACAAATTGTGCAAGTGATGCTATGGAGAGAGAAAGCGAAGCCCACCCACCTCCATGGATAAGAGTTAAATTCTGCTGAAAACAGATGAGCAGACAACCACGTTCACAGTCCTGTGGGTGTGTTATCATTAGTGCATCAGCAGTTTTCCATATCTTTTTCTTCTTAAAGAAGAGAAGAAGAGATTGGATTTATACCCTGCCCTTCACTACCCAAGGGAGTCTCAGAGCGGCTTGCAAACTCCTTTCCCTTCCCCTCCCCACAACAGGCACCCTGTGAAGTGGGTGGGGCTGAGAACTCTGCAGAAATTGCTCTTTTCAAGAACAGCTGTGCCAGGACTATGGCTTGCCCAAGGTCATCCAGCAGGTGCAAGTGGAGGAGTGCGGAATCAAACCCGGTTCTCCCAGATTATACAAGCATAAGTACATTTTACATTGCCTTTAAACTATGACAAGTATTATTCCCATCAAAATAACGTCTACATAAAGCTCTGGATTTGTGGGAATGTTTAAAAACACAGGTGGACTTTCTTTTTTCCTGTCAGTTCAAGAAATGTGTTGCTACTGGGGCGTAAAACTATAAAAGTAGCTTTTCAATGCTGTTTTATTAAATATGAGTAAACATGAGCTTGCTAAATCAAATCGTGCAATTTAGAAGCACCAACAAATATTCCAGTTCCGATTTTTCCGAGAAACCCCACATCCCGGGTTTTGATACCAGAACTCTTCGAAGGGAAGCAGAAAAATGGATAGCACCAGGACCACAGCTACACAGGTGATAAACACTCACACAAGGAAAGGGTAAAGGGACTGGATGTCTTTAGTCTACTGAAGAGAAGATTAAAGAAGAACGGTTTGACAGTTTTCAAATATTTTAAAGGACTTTAGGAAAAAGAAACGTAGACCGAGCAGCAATGATCTTAAATCAAAGAGTGACAGATGCGGCAGAGCCTGAGGAATAACTTCCCAACCAGAGTTCCCTGTAAGCTGAACTAGTGTGAGCTAGCTCACAGTTTTTTAGCCTCTGGCTCATACATTTTTTTATCAGCTCGGGAAGATGGCTCTAGAGCAAACTAATTTATGCAGCAGCTAAATCACTTGTTCACAACTTTAATGCCAGTAGCTCACAAAGTAGAATTTTTGCTCACAAAACTCCACAGCTTAAGTAAAGCCAGTCGAATCCGACTCTAGGGTTGCGGTGCTCATCTCCGTTTCAAAGCCAAAGAGCCAGCGCTGTCCGAAGACATTTCCGTGGTCATGTGGCCGGCATGACTAAACACCAAGGCGCACGGAACGCTGTTACCTTCCCACTGAAGTGGTACCTATTTATCTACTTGCCATTTCTTGCTTTCGAACTGCTAGGTTGGCAGGAGCTGGGGCCGGAGACGGGAGCTCACTCCGCCATGTGGCACCCGGGTCTCGAACTGCTGAACTACTGACCTTCCACAGCCTGCAGTTCAGCGTCTTAACCACTTGAGCCACCACAACTTAGAGGGAACATTATTCCCAACTATAAGAACACTATAACAACCAAAGTAGTTACATAACACAGGAGGCAGATGTTACCTCAGCAGACATGTCCCCAACTTCACATTTTCTAGGGGGACTTAGAGGGTCAGCAGAGGAGAGGCATGTTTAAACCCTTCCCGTTCCCACTAACGCTTCCATTTTAGATCCCTTTCCAGTCCAGTTTTCGCCCGGGCCATGGGACAGAGACAGCACCAGTCGCCCTCATGGACGATCTCCGGAGGCATCTGGATCGGGGCGGTTCGGCGGTGCTGTGGTTATTGGACCTGTTGGCTGAGTTCGACATGGTCGACCATCAGTTACTGATCCACCGCCTCGCCAATAAAAATAAATAATTGGTGGTCGAAAGTACCATCAAGTTGGAACTGACTTATGGCAACCCCGTAGAGTTTTCCAGGCAAGAGACTCACAGAGGTGGTTGGCCACGGCCTGCCTCTACGTAGCAACCCTGGACTTCTCTTAGTGGTCTCCCATCCAAGTACTAACCAGAAGAAGAAGAGGAAGAAGAGATTGGATTTATACCCCACCCTTCACTTGGAGTCTCAGAGTGGCTTAACAAACTCCTTTCCCTCCCCCTCCCCACAACAGACACCCTGTGAGGTAGGTGGGGCTGAGAGAACTCTAACACAAACTGCTCTTTTTCAAGAACAGCTGTGCCAGAGCTTGTGACTGACCCAAGGCCACATCAGCAGGTACAAGTGGAGGAGTGGGGAATCAAACCCGGTTCTTCCAGATTAGAGTCCGTGCCCCTAACCACTACACCAGCCAGGGCTGTCCCTGTTTATCTTCTGAGATCTGACAACACTGAGCTACCCTGGGCCATGGCAGACAAACAGGTGGTTGGCCAATGCCTCCCTTTGCATACCAACCCTGGACTTGGTGGTCTCCCATCCAAGTACTAACCAGGGCTGACCCTGCTTAGCTTCTGAGATCTGATGGGACCAGTGTTCCCTCTAAGCTTAGTTAGTGTGAGCTAGCTCACCGTTCTTTAGCCTCCAGCTCATGGATTTTTGTCTTTGCTCGGGCAGGATGGTTTCAGAGCAAACTAATTTATGCAGCAGCCCAATCGCTCGCTCACAACTTTAATGCCAGTAGCTCACCAAGTAGAATTTTTGCTCACAAGACTCCACAGCTTAGAGGGAGCATTGGATGGGACCGGACTAGCCAGGGTCACCCAGGTCAGGGCCCCCACCTGATTATCCCATGCAAATGCCCCCTCATAGGCAGTTCTCTCTCTCTCTCCAAGTGCCTGTAAATTAGCACTGCGGGGAAAACACTCTCACAACACTCAGCTCCACCTTAAGTAGGCAAGTTGTGACATGCCCTTCCTTACAGATTTCAAGAAACAGCCAAAATATCTTAGGGCCAACACATACATCCACTACCTGGAACACACCGGAGAACAGAAACAAACTCCTCTCATGGCACATACAGATTAAAATCTGGGAGCAGAAGGTGCGTACGCCTATTCATGCATCCATTTGACCTGCACATACCAGCCGGCAGGCACTTCCTGTAAGGCTAAGATAAAGGGGACTGTTTTGCAATGCACAAAGTCCCAAGTTCAACCCGAGGCCTCTGCAATTAAAGGATCAGGTAGCAGGTGCTGGGAAAGACCATTTTCAGCTTGACATCCTGGAGAGCTCCAGCCAAGTACTGAGTCAGATGAAGGGAGGGGGTAGAGCATCTACTTGGCATGTAGAAGGTCCCAAAGTTCAATCCCCAATATCTCCACTTAAAGGATCTGGCACTAGCTGATGTGAAAGACGCACTGCCTGAGACCCCGGAGAACTGCCACCAATCTGAGTAGACAATACTGACTTTGAAGGACTGATGGTCAGATTCAGTAGAAGGCAGTTTCATGTGTTCATGGAGTAAAAGAGATCTTGGGGTAAGAGTGGACTGTAAACTAAAGGTGAGCAGTCAGTGTGATGCGGTGGCAAAAAAGGCAAATGCAGTCTTGGGTTGTATTAAAAGGGCCATAGCATCGAAATTGCAGGAGGTCATAGCCCCTCTGTATACTGCCTTGGTCAGGCCGCACCTGGAGTACTGTGTGCAGTTCTGGAGGCCTCGCTTCAAGAAGAATGTGGGCAAAATTGAGAGGGTGCAGATTGCAGAAGAGAGTGGCGAGGATGATCAGGGGTCTGGAGACTGAGCCCTACAAGGAATGTTTCGTTTGGAGAAGAGGAGACTTGGGGGGGACGGGGACGGACATGATTGCTCTCTTTAAATACTTGAAAGGCTGTCATTTGCAGGAGGGCACAGAGCTGTTCCAGTTGGCAGCAGAGGATAGGACCCGAAGCAATGGGTTTAAATTACATGCAGAAAGGTATCGGCTGGATATTAGGAAAAACCTTTTCATGGTCAGGGTGGTTTAAAGGTGGAATCAGCTGCCTAGGGAAGTGGTGAGCCTCCCCTTCACTGGCGGCTTTCAAGAAGAGGCTGGACGAATATTTGTCAGGGATGCTTCAGGCTGGTCCTGCATTGGGCAGGGGGTTGGACTAGATAGCCTGTATGGCCCCTTCCAACTCTACGATTCTATGAGTACTGGTCTGCCTCAGTATACAGCAGCTTGATATTCATCTAGATGCATTCGCCTAGATGCTCTAAGCATGACTGGCACTAGCTACTTCAACCAGCTGTGGCATTTTCCCTCAACGCCTTCTGCTTTATGGCAGACTACATGCTCAAGGACCAAGGCTCTGATTGGGCGGTAGGGTTGAAAGGAAGAGGACACAGACGTGTGATCCCAAAAAGGAGAGATCCCCGGCATCCACTGTTCCCTCTAAGCTGAGTTTGTGTGAGCTAATTTACAGTTCTTTAGCCTCTGGCTCACACATTCTTGTCTTAGCTCAGGAAGGATGGCTCCAGAGCAAACTAATTTATGCATCAGCCAAATCGCTCGCTCACAACTTTAATGCCAGTCGCTCACCAAGTAGAATTTTTGCTCACAGGACTCCACAGCTTAGAGGGAGCATTCCACAATATTAAAAAAATGGGGGGGATGGAGACATTTTTATCTCCCAAGACCAGTGTTCCCTCTAAGCTGAGTTCATGTGAGCTAGCTCACAGTTCTTTAGCCTCTAGCTCACGCATTCTTGTCTCAGCTCAGGAAGGAGGGCTCCAGAGCAAACTAATTCATGCAGCAGCCAAATCGCTCGCTCCCAACTTTATTGCCAGTCGCTCGCCAAGTCGAATTTTTGCTCATAGCTTAGAGGGAGCACTGCCAGCAACCTTTTCACCTGCCCTCAGATCATATCCACAAGCCCCGGTACTCCTATCCCACATGGTCTGAGAATCTCGTGATGATGATTTAACTCAGCTGCCAGGAAGCGAGTGGTTCAGAGAGCACGTGCTATCTGATTGGGCAAAACCCCTTACGCAACTTCTGGCTTTTGTGCAGATACTAACCTAAGCAACGGCAGCAGTACTCTGCTAATGGCAATGTGACCTCAGCCTTCTGGTGGTTCTTCTTGAGGGACCCTTCCAAGCTCCATCTCCAGCCTACTAAATCTGGTAGTACCTCCCTCGCGCATTAGCTTAAAGTCTTGCTTTGCAGTGATCACTATTATGCCCTTCTCAAGCGTCAGCCCCTGCTGCAGAAAGCCTGACGGCACCCCGATCTTGTCTGAGTTCATCTTCCTCGTTCAAACAGTAACACCCAGCTCCTGTTCTCTTCAGCACCTCCACAATGCATGTGTGAGCGGTCAGCATACCTTCAAGCACACTAAATGGAAAGCAGGAAACTTCAGAAATAATTTTTGCAGCCACAAAGGCAGGAAACTGGCACGGCCTCTTTTCTAGTTTCATTTACCCACAGATATCCTAACAACCCAGAGAAAGGAAGTTCAAGCCATTGTGAGATATGTTTCCAAACAACCAGAGAAGAGGAAACGATGCTTAGGAGACTCCTTAACTTTATATTTCCTCCCAGAACTTAATGAAAAGGTAGGCTGTGGTGGAAAGAGTCCACGGTACTTAAGCATTCTGAGTATTGTGGATGTTGTTGTTCAGTCGCACAGTCGAGTCCGACTCTTTGCGACCCCATGGACCAGATTACGCCAGGCCCTTCTGTCTTCCGCTGTCCGTGTATTGTGGATAGGATCAGCTTTATTGCGTACCTGTGGCTACACAGCTTACCTGTTTCGTCAAACTTTGCCTCTGTTGTCTAAAGCTATTTCCAAATTTGCCTAGTTGTGCACAAGATGTCAAGAAATACTCCCTGGGTAGGTCAAAACATGTCCACTCCCAGTTCCCCAAAGACCAAAACACCCCTCCACCCACGGCTAAAGGCAAATCAGACCAGCTGCTATGATTCAATGTATTGAAATGGGCATAAGTTGAGCGCACTTAAGAGTCACAAGGTAAGCAAGACGTCAGACTTGAGCTGACAGGTGGTGGAGGTGACAGACCTTCACTCTTGCACAAAGGTCTGATGACAAAAAAGCAATTATTAGGGGCCCTGGCTAAGTGACGGAAGACTTGCCCTGCATGCAGAAGGTCCTGGATTCTCCAGTTAAAAGGGGCAGGTAGTAGGCAATGTGAAAGATCAGCTACCTCTTAGCAGGCACACAGAATCACAATCCATGGAACTGGACACAAGGAATGCAGACACAATACAAGCCTGGCTGGTAAGCAATACCAGGGAGCTAAACCTGTTAATGTTGACTCAACTAGGGTATCATACAAACATGAAAAAGACTAGTCACATGAAGCTGCTTTATACAGGATTAGGACCACACCACCAACTGTCATGATGTCAGGAGGACACTGGCTAATTCTATTAGAAATTAGTTGCTGTAGATTTTCCAGGTTGGGTGGCCCTGGTCTTGGGATTGTAGGACCTGACATTTTGCCAGTAGCTGTGACTGGCATCCTCAGAGGTATAACACAGAAAGACGGAGTACTCTCTGTGTCAAGGTGAGAAGTAAAATGGTAGGCAGGTAATTTATATCTACCCCGTGCTATTGTCAGATGTAGAGCATTTTGTGTTTTTTTTCAGGACAGGAAACCATGCCCTATTTATTTTTAAACTCTCTTCTTTCCTGTTGAAATTGTGTTTATGTTTATGAATTTCAGTGGCTTCCCTGTGTAATCTGACATGGTAATTGGAAGTATTGTCTTCGAACATGAAAGACACTGCAGACTTGGCCAACCTGAAAAATCGGCAGTGGCTGAACTTAGCCTAACTCAAACAGGATGCAGCATTTTGTTCCAAGACACTGAAAGGCTGGACAACACTTCCAAATACCATGTCAGATTACACAGCATGACAGATAAGATTAGAATTTCAATAGCCATTCCACATACAAAAGAACCTCCTCAGGAAACAATCCATAGGCAAAGGAACCTCCTCAGGAAAGCTCCTCCATTAGCATGCTCATAGCCTGGGGAACTCCTGCAAGATATGACACAGCCTTACCCCACCTTCCAGGGTAGATATAAATTACCTGCCTGCCATTTTTCTTCTCACCTTGACACAGAGAATATTCCGTCTTTCTGTGTTATACCTCTGAGGATGCCAGTCACAGCTACTGGCGAAACGTCAGGTCCTACAATGCCAAGACCATGGGCCAGACAACCCGGAAAATCTACAAAAGCTAATGAACTCCAGCCGTGAAAGCCTTCGACAACATCTATTAGAAATTATTTATTCTTATTTAATCCAAATGTTTTGGCTTAAAATACATAGAATAATAAGGGAAATATTGACTATAGACCTACCTTTAACACCAGAAATTTTCTTATTAAATATGCTTCCAGACAGTTGTAAAAAAAAACAATTTGCATATTATAACCTATGTATAAACATCTGCTAGAATATTAGTTGCTAAGTGCTGGAAATCAGATAGAACACCTTCGAGAGAGGAAGTAATATATAGATTGTTAGAAATTGTGGAAATGGATAGGCTGAATACTTCACTACAAGGAAAGGATGAAGAATTATATTCCAAAAGATGGTTTAGAGTGTATGCATGGCTAGATGAAAACCAGACTCAATAATATTTGTATTTTCGCTTGATACACATATGCTGTTATGTCAAAATCATAAATAAATATAATAAAAAAAGAAATTATTTCTTATTTTATCTTTATCCCACCCTCCCCTGCAAGCAAAAGTGGGGCTGAACATGCAGCAGCTGTATTTAGTGGCAGCTGCATGTTTTGTCTTAACTTCTAGCATGGCTCTCAGCTGCTGTGACTGGCAGAAACTCCCCATGAAGTAGGGTTACATTGAACCAGACCGCTGGTCTATCAGTATTGTCTACTCAGACTGGCAGCAGCTCTCCAGGGCCTCCGGCAGAGGTGTTCCACATCACGTGGCCGTTGAACTGGACATGCTGAGGACTGAATTTGGGACCTTCTGCATTCTCAACAGCCATGTCATGGCCCCCTCCCCTAAATGAAGTTAGTTTATTAAAGTCCATCAGCATTGCCTGCTCTGACCAGTAGCAGCTTTCTAGGATCTCCAGTAAAGGTCCATCACATTACAGACTGCCTGATCTTTTTAACTGGAGATTCCAGGGACTGAATATGGGACCTTCTTGCAATCCAAGTGGATGCTTGGGGCTTTTTGGCTTAGAGAAACGACGACTGAGGGGTGACATGATAGAGGTTTACAAGATTATGCACGGGATAGAGCAAGTAGAGACAGAAGTACTTTTCTTCCTTTCTCACACTCAATGGGCACTCAATGAAATTGCTGAGCAGTCAGGTTAGAATGGAGAAAAGGAAGTATTTCTTCACCCAAAGAGTGATTAACATATGGAATTCACTGCCACAGGAGGTGGTAGCGGCTACAAGCATAGACAGCTTCAAGAGGGAACTGGATAAATATATGGAGGAGAGGTCAATCAGTGGCTATTAGCCACAGGGTATAGATGGGAACTCTCAGTCTGGGGCAAGTGATGCTCTGTATTCTTAGTGCTTGGAGGGGGCAACAGTGGGGGGGGCTTCTATTGTCCTGGCCCCACTGCTGAACCTCTTGATGGCACCTGGAATTTTTGGCCACTGTGTGACAAAGTGTTGGACTGAATGGGCGACTGGCCTGATCCAACATTGGCTTCTCTTATGCTTATGCTCTACCACTTAGCCATGGCCCCTCCCCGAGCACAAGATCCAGAGCAGTGTTCCCTCTAAGCTGAGTTAGTGTGAGCTAACTCACAGTTTTTTAGCCTCCAGCCCACACATTTTTGTCTTAGCTCGGGAAGGATGGCTTCCAGAACAAATTAATTGATGCAGTAGCCAAATCACTCACTCATAACTTTAATGCTAGTAGCTCACGAAGTAGAATTTAGCTTAGAGGGAGCATTGATCCAGAGTCTTAAAAGAGGTGAACTGAAGTCCCAGAAGCCCGCCTACCCACCCACCTCTCTCTCTCTCCCACCACCAAGAAGTGCATGAATGAACCTGGGTAACTTCAGCAGGGGCTGCAGCAGCCTCGTAATCAGCAGTGACACCTTCCCTCCTGCCCCCTTCTCAAGTTCATCTCCTTTCAGGAGGAATGGAGCCAATTAAAAATTGTTAAAGCAATTTGCTAATTTGAATCAACTAGATGTGGAACCTGTAAAACAAATGACTCATGCTTTGCCAACACCTTTCAATTGCTATCAGGCCTTTCAACTGGTGGACCGCGCGACCCTACCACCAGAACACACCCTGACCTAATAAGAAAAGGGAGAGGGTCACATAAGCCATACAGCGATTTTTATTTTGGAAACAGGAAAGACTGTCAAAAAGGAGAAATGTAAAAGCGGGCTCTACAGCCAACGCGGGGCTTCATGCAAAATCCCACATTAGAAATGGTTGAACAGTCATTGCAATGCAACACTTTCTACCTAAAGTCATACAGCCTTTGGCTCTTTTCTCGTCATCTCCATCCCAGATTAATTTCTTTAATGCAACGGCTAAAAGGTTGCCTCTGCTCATCACCAGACGACCAATCTGGCTCCGTCTTCTAAAGCTTTGCTTCGATGACCGGCGGCTGTGTCATAAAGCAGGAAGCTCACCTTTTCCGGAGCCCAAGGAGACAATCGCAGCAATAAAGCAGCCTGGAACCGATAAGGCAGAATTCGTCTACTGCCGGTTGAAGCGACGGACTAACTTTATCTTTCACCCTTGAACACGCACTAGGACACAGCCCGCAGCCCCACACACACGGCACAAAACGCAGAGGCACCCAACAGCCAGAAGGCAGCCATACGCATTAACTGCAAACGGATACTTGGCCGGCTGAAGACGCGAGACCTACAAAGCCTCTTCTGTGGCACACAGCGCCAGCATCTGGTATGGATGGCTTTCACTTTCTCCTCGAGGGGAGAAATAGCTCTGCCAACCGGCAAACGTAATATTCCCCAGCAATGAGTTGTGTTATGGTGCCACCGTACCCTATCATTGCAAGATATTGATAAAGCATAAAAGAGACAATGAGGCGGATCAGTGGCTTTTTATGCAGCCGCATTTAGAGAAAGCATCTCTGGCTCGTGGAAAAGAATCACGGCATCTTCCATTCAGCACCAGACAGAGCCTGGGACACCCGCCCTCCGAAGGCCATCCCAAAGATGCCGGTTAACACCAATGTTCCCTCTAAGCTGTGGAGTGTTGTGAGCAAAAATTCTAGTTTGTGAGCTTCTGGCATTAAAGTTGTGAGCAAGCAATCTGGCTGCTGCATAAATTAGCTTGCTCTGGAGCCATTCTTCCTGAGCTAAGACAAAAATCTGTGAGCCAGAGGCTGAAATACTGTGAGCTAGCTCACACGAACTCAGCTTAGAGGGAACACTGGTTAACACATCCCACAGTAAAAAGTGCCTGATATCTTGAGGAGTCATTAATTATGGAGACCTCTCAACTCACTCCCTTCCCGTCATCGTGAATCACAGCACACACACACACACAAACCCTAAATATAAACCCGTTACTTAAATCATCTGTGAGTTTTTAACTCAAGGCATTAACAGCCGTCCTAAGCAAGAAGTGTATCCTTCCAAGGTCACAGAATTTAATGGATTTAGAATAGGGCAACTCTGTGAAGGATGATTATGGGGGGGGGGGGCACACAGAGAGAGACACATCCAAATGATAACAGCTTTCCCCTTGCACATTACGACTAGGACAGGAAGATGTCCTCCTCTCCCCCCCTTTCAGAAGAAGAAGATTCCCAGAATAGCCAACACCCTTTCCCCCACACAAAATGTCCAGCCCACAACATTACTAAGCCCCAGTTCCAGATGATGCACAAAAGCCACATCTTTGATTCATCCCCCCCCCCCCAACATAGCATAACTTTCCTCCCAATTACTGAATTTCTTTTTCTTGCCAATATCTCCAGTGGTGTTCAGGGAGAGCATCCTCAGAGCTGAAGCTAGAGATGGGGGGGGAGAAGAAGTGGGTTGGGCAGAGAGAGACCCCCCTTCTAGAGCACACCCTGCAGCCCTACCCCAGCTTCGCTACCATCGCCCACACCCCCTCACCCGCCCTGCACGCCATGACCCGCTGCACCCCAGCAGCCCCTCCTTCAAACCTTACCTGATACCCTCCCACACTTAGTTCCTGCCTCCCTTTCCACAACCCGGCTTAGCCTTTCCATCTCCCTACAGCGCCATCCTCCCCCTGCCCCACAGCCAGCCCTCCCCGTCCCCCTTCCCCAATACCACCCTCCTCCCCTATGCTTCTCAGACCCCCCCCCATCAGCCCATCCCCCTCTGCACTGGAACCCCAACGTGCCCCCTTCCAAATCCCCTTCTTGTCCCCCAACTGCCCCCTATCTCCCCTTCAGCACCTCATCTTCTCCTCAAGCCCCACTCCAATGAAACCCCGACACAGCCCCTTGCCCTATCTCCCCCCCCATTCCAGGCCTCACCTTCTTCTCAGCAGCCCCCTGCACTGGAACCCGGAAAAGGCCCCTTCCCAATCCCCCCCCCCCAGCTGCCCCATACCTCCCCCTTCGGCACCTATTCTTCACCTCAACTCCCCCGCCAATGAAACCCTGACACGGCCCCTCCTCCTATCTCCCCTTCCCCCATTCAAGACCCCACCTTCTTCTCAGCACCCCCTCAACTGGAACCCCAACATGGCCACTCCCCAATCCCCTTCTTGCCCCCCAACTGCTCCCTATCTCCCCTTCTGCAACTTTCCTTTGCCTCAAACCCCTCCAATGAAACCCCCTACACAGCCCCTCCCCACATCGCCCTTTCCCCCCCATTCCAGGCCTCACCTTCTTCTCAGCACCCCCCTGCACTGGAACCCCAACACGGCCCCTCGCTGATCCCCTTCTGGCCCCCCACCCCTATCTCTCTCCCCTTCCCCCATTCAAGACCTCCTCTCCTCCTCAGCCCCCTCCAATGGAACCCCAGCACAGCCCCTCCCCAAATGTCCCCCTCCCTAATCCCCTCCCCAATGTCCCCTTCCCCAATCCCCTTCTGGCCCCCCAACTGCCCCCCATCTCCCCTTCAGCACCTCCTCTTCTCCTCAAGCCCCCTCCAATGGAACCCCGACACAACACCTCGTTTCCCCCTCAGCCCCCCTCCACTGACCCGCAGATATGTCCCTCCCCAGTCCTCTTCTGGACCCGCATTCAAGACCTCCTCATCTCCTCAGCCCCCCTCCAATGAAACCTCGACGCAGCCCCTCCCCGATATCTCCCCTTTCCCCCCCATACCAGGCCTCATTTTTTTCTCAGCACCCCCTCCTGCACTGGAACCCCAACACGGCCCCTCCCCGGTCCCCTTCTTGCCCGCCCAACTGCCCCATACCTCCCCTTCAGCACCTCCTCGTCTCCTCAGCCCCCCTCCAATGGAACCCCAGCACGGCCCCTCCCCTATCTCCCCCCCCATTCCAGGCCTCACCTTCTCAGCACGGGAACCCCAACACGGCCCCTCCCCGGTCCCCTTCTTGCCCCCCCAACTGCCCCCTCCAGGACCTCCTCTTCTCCTCATCGCCCCCCTCCAATGGAGCCCCCAACGACGCAGCCCCTCCCCACAATCTCCCCTTCCCTACACACACATCCCAGGCCTCCCCTTCTTCTCAAAGCGCGCATACACCCCCTCTGCACTGGGACCCCAAGACCCCCTCCTGGCCCCCCACCCCTCTCTCCCCCTCCAGACATCACTTTCTTCTTCTCAGCACCCCCCTCCCCACACCTCCCCTTCCCCCCCACATCCCAGGCCTCCCCTTCATCTCAGCACACACACACACCCCTCTGCACTGGGACCCCAAGACCCCCTCCTGCCCCCCCACCCCTCTCCCCCTCCCCCCATTCCAGACCTCACTTTCTTCTTCTCAGCACCCCCTCCCCTTCCCCCCCCTTTCGCAGGCCTCCCCTTCATCTCAGCACACACACACACCCCTCTGCACTGGAACCCCAAGACCCCCTCCTGGCCCCCCCACCTCTCTCTCCCCCTCCCCCCATTCCAGACCTCACCTTCCTCTTCTCAGCACCCCCCTCCCCAGTTCTCTTCTGCCCCCCCCATCTCACCCTTCCCCTCCCATCCGGCACCTCCTCTTCCCCGCAGCCCCCCCCCCCCAAATGTTCCCCCTCCCCACCCCTCTCCTTGCCGACCCAACCTCCCCTCCCCCTTCGACACCTCCTGCTCTCAGCCAGCCCCCCTCCATCTCTCCCCTCCCTCCCCATCAGGGACCTCCCTCCCTCCCTCCCCCTCGAAATGCGCCCCCGCCCCCTCCTCCTCCGCCTCCCCCCCCGCGTGGGCCTGGCTGGGCCGCCGCCGCCGCCACCGCGTCCTCCTCACCTGGCGAAGCCGCCTCCGGGCGGATCCCGCGCCGCTCCCCCGGCCTCCCGCGACACACCCGCCGGCGAAGGGCGCAGAGGAGGGCGGAAGGCGAGCGACCCGGCGCCGAGGAGGAGGGGAGGCGGGCGGGCGGGCGGCACCACCGGCGGAGAGCGCAGCTGAGGCGGCCGAGGAGGGAGGCGGGAGGAGGCGCGGGGGAGGGGGGCCAGGCGGATGCGCGAGCCCGGAACCGGAGCGGCGTGCGCGCTCACGGAGGCGGCGGCGGCAGGGGGCGCGCTCTCCGGGCACGCGGCCGAGGATGCGCCCCCGCGCACGCGCTCTCTCGAGCTCGCCGGCGCTCTCTCTCTCTCTCTCTCTCTCGCGCACACTCCATCCACCCCCCCCCCCATAGCCGGCTCAGGGCGACGGGCATGCGCGGGCCCGAGAGGCCGGGCACTCGCGCATGCGCGCCTCCGCCACCCGGGTTTGAGATAGAACGCGAGAATCCACCTGGTCGGGCGGGGGAGGGTTTTTTTTGCCAAGGGATCAAGCTCGCTCCAGGCGGGGGAGAAAAAGGGAGAATAAATGCGGCAGGGTGCCGGGCCCGAAGCGCCAGCGCGTAGGCGCCAGACGCGTGATCGGGACGGACAGTGGCTAAAGCAAGGCGTGTTAAACAAATTGATTTTAAAATACATATACATACACACACACACACACACATATATACATATACACACATATATGTATATATATACGTTTTCGCTGCTCTTCCTTCTCTCTCTCTTCTTCCCCCCCCCCGGGCTGCTGCGATGCATGCGTGTATTTCTGCTGCTTCTGCACGTTGCCGGCGAGGAAGCGTCGCCTTCGCCGGAATTAGGGGAGAAAGAGAGAGAGAGAGACGAACGCATCCAGACGGAGACGCGCACCCACCCTCGTGCATTGGCTGGCGGGCGGGCGGGGAGAAATCCCAGCTCCGGCCGGAATCCTGGGCATGATTCCTCGGGTGCAAACCTCTCCCCCCTCGAACTTGCTCCGGAGGAAACGCAACTGGAATTGCAAAGGCCCTTTTCTCCTTGGGGGGAGGGGGCTCGTGAGCGTTTGCACCGCAAATCCTCGTGCCCGTGCATTTGCCCAGCGAAGCCTGTGAGCGTGTGATTCTTACCCCCCCTCCACCCTGTCCCGAAACGGCGAACGCACCCCCCCCCCCCGCAGGCGGCTTGCGTGACCCACAGCGCCATGGGGGTGCCCGGCCTCTGCAGCACCCAGAGGCTCCCTCCGAAGGCCTGGCAGGCGGTGCAAATTAGTCACGGTGGCCTATGCAATCGCGCCCCCCCCTTCCCCGGCTTACCACCAAAGCAGCCCTCGCTGGATCGCAGCCTGACGATGCAAGGCCAGAGGGGACGGCCTTTTTCTTGGAAGTGCGCCGGTCAGCCTAAGCCTTTGCGAGCCTCTTGGGGGCTTGCTGCGCAGGAAACAGGGGGTGCAGAGCCGGCAGAGGCCCTAGCAAGAGCCCACCGCACCAGGCATTTCGCTGCAACGGGGGAAGGCCCAGTACTTCCCGGCAGGCTCAAAATTAGTTGGAATAAAATTAAAAGGCTCCAAATGGGAAATAAAAATTATGTTCCCTGACCGGGAATCGAACCCGGGCCGCGGCGGTGAGAGCGCCGAATCCTAACCACTAGACCACCAGGGAAGCTTGTAGAAAGGGCTACCCGTCCTGCTTATCTTTCAGAGTAGAGCTACCTTTTAATATATATATATATATATATATTTGTTTTAACACCGGTTTTGCAAGCGCCTCGTTTGTAGAAAACGATTCTGTTCTGCATTTCGCCCTTCCTCTAGAAACACTGAAAGACTCGTGCAAGCGGTGGAAGAGCATTGATTCTCCCGTCTGAAATGACGAGCCGAAGAGCACACTTTAGGCGGTGCGACTTTATTTTTAAATGTAAAACACTGAATGACTTATTGATGAAATTATTAGCCACCGTGGCTAGGGTCGCCAGCTCTGGGTCGGGAAATCCCAGGAGATTTGGGGCGGGGGGGGGGAACCTGGGGGGGCGGGGTTTGAAAAGGGGCGGGACTTCGGTGGGGTGCAATGCCAGAGTCCACCCTCCGAAGCAGCCTTTCCCCCACCCCCTTGTCTCTGCCGCCGGGACATCAGTTGGAATCCCGTGACATCTCCACCCACCGCCTGGAGATTGGCAACGCCGCTGATGGCATGCATTGTCCAAACGGCTCTGCCTGGAAACGAAACGGAGGAGGAGACCTTTCTTCTAACTACAGATTATGCGATCCAGAGTTTTCCCCGGCAGCTCTGACGGTTTGTACTTTAGCCTTCCTGCCCGGCCGGCCATCAATATAAGGGTCTCTAGGATTTCACGCAAGATCCGATAGACCGAGTAGCAGCAACGGTCTTTAGCATTGATGCAAAGCTTTCTTTTTTTAACGCTCCAAGTCTCCCCGGGTATCGTTTCTTTTGCTTAACGCAGAGTTCCCATTTCTTGCAAAAAGTGAAGATAGATTACACAATATGAATAGGGTTGCAATCAAGAGGGCTTTAAAAAAAAAAACAGCGTGCAGTAGCGGTGTTCCCTCTAAGCTGAGTTAATGTGAGCTAGCTCACAGCTTTTTAGCCTCCGGCTCGCACCTTTTTTGTCTCCGCTCGGGAAGGACGGCTCCAGGGCAAACTAATCGATGCAGCAGCCAGATCGCTCGCTCACCACTTTAATGCCAGTCGCTCACGAAGTAGGATTTTTGCTCAAGAAGACTCCACAGCTGAGAGGGAGTCTTGGTGTGCGGTCAATGCAGTACCGAACTAGGGATGTACTAAAAGGAAGGACAGGATTGCCCATTGGAAACAATGGCTCCCATTATTTCCAATGGGCCTTCAAGTCTTTCCCATTGTTTCCAATGGGCAATTCTGTCCTTCCTTTTAGTACATCCCACCGAAACTCAGGCAAAACCCAGAAAACAAGGCAAAGAGAACACAGCCTGGTGATGTGCCAAGCACACAGAGAATGGATTAGGGAGGTGGAAAACTCCAAGCGGATTACACAGCACAAATCCAGACGCTGTGCAAGAGAAAGACATCCGACTCTGGTTGCCAACTCCAGGTTGGGAAATTCCCTGGATATTTGGAGGTGGCGCCTGGGGAGGGTGTACTTTGGGGAGGGGAGGGGCCCTCCAAAGCTGCCATTTCCTCCGGGGGAACTGGTCTCTGTGGTCTGGAGCCAATGCTCTGTGGAGCCTTGTGAGCAAAAATTCTACTTGGTGAGCGACTGGCATTAAAGCTGTGAGCGAGCGATTTGGCTGCTGCATGAATTAGTTTGCTCCTTGGAGCAGGGCCGGCTCGCTCACTAGGCAAACGAGGCATTCGCCTAGAGCACGCCGGCTCTTAGGGGCAGCAAAAGCCCCCTGCCCCCGCCAAAAGCCCTGCCAAAAACCCCCATCCCTTCCATGGCTTGCCAGCACACCCCACAGCTGCGGGGCATCCTGCAAGCCAGCGCTCAGATAGAAAGGAAGGGGGGTTAAACCTCCTCCCCTTCCTTGGCCCTTGCCAAGAAAAGAGCGTGGGGGGGGGAGCGCCAGAAGGTGTCCTTGCCTAGTTTGCAAAAACACCTGGGGCTGGCCTTGTTCTGGAGCCATCCTTCCCGAGCTAAGACAAAGATGTGTGAGCCACCAGAGGCTGAAAAACTGTGAACTAGCTTACACTAGCACAGTTTAGAGGCAACGCTGGTCTGGAGATCAGTAACATTCCGAGAGATCTCTACAGGCCCTTCTAGGAGGTTGGCAAAACTGCCAACGTCCAATAAGCAAGGTACTCGGACTAAGACCACAGTAGTGTGAATAAGCATACTATGGCCCTGGTCACACGGAGCATTTGCCCTGCCGAAGGCACAGTAGCCCTGCGGAGTTTCCGGGCACAATCACTCCGGCACATCTGGGAGGCGTAGCACTCCCGTGGCCAACACGCGGCTTCCTGCCGAAGATGCAGAGTAAAAAACTACCAAGGAAGGAGCATTTGTTTCTGGAAAACGTGGGGCGAAGGCGGGCGTCTGATCACGGGAGCACCAGTATCCCGTGACATCTGACGCTCGCCCACATCCCGGAGCAAACTGGGTGTTGTACGTTTCCATAGGATGTGCACCAACGCCAAACGGCGCATGCGCACAAACAAGACACCAACAGCGCCCCGCCCCACCCAACGGTGCATGCGCACATACAAACAGTGTGGCTTGTGTGATCACGCTGCACCGTTTTATTGCCACGCTTCAGCATCGCCGTGTGATCGGCGCTAACAGCTGGAGCATGGCAACTCGGGGGACCATGTGATCGGGCTACCCTGCTTTATTTTACTCCGGGGCAAACAGCCACGCCTCCCCCCTGCGTTTTCTGGCCCGTATGACCGGGGCCTATATTAGACTCCCTACAGATATAATGGAGGGGGGGGAATGGTATTACATCAGTAGCAATCAGTGCAGCAACTGTTGGTGGGGGGGAGAGATGGAGGAGAAACTTGCAAAGATGGGGGGGGGCATAAATCAGCAGCAGTACCAAAGAATGGGTTGTACGGGGCTCTGCGGCTCAACGGTGGAGCGTCTGCTTGGCAACCCAGATGATGAGGGGGTTGGCGCACCTTCCCCATGAGCAAAGCCTGGAGAGAGTCTGGGACTTGTCAGTTGAGAAAAGAGATGACTAAGGGGGGGACATGATCAAGGTTTATAAAATCAGGCAGGGGGTGGAGAAAGTTGACCAAGAGAAATTTCTCTCCCTCTCCCCAAATACTAGGACTCGAGGGCATCCAATGAAGATGATGGGCAGTAGGTTCGGGACAGACAAAAGGAAACACTGCTTTACATGGAGAGTGATGAAAATGTGGAACTGGCTGCCAGAGAATGTAGTGATGGCCGCAGGAATAAATAGCTTTCAAAGGGGGTTAAATAGATTCATGGAGGAGAAGCCTATCGATGGCTGCTAGCCTTGGTGACTGAGGGGGAACCTCCATGTTCAGAGGCACTAATCCTCTGAATTCCCAGAGCCAGGAGGCAACATCAGGGGAAGGCCTCGGCCTCTGTGCCCTGTGGTTGGTTATCCGGAGGAACCAGTTGCCATTGTGTGAGACAGGATTATGGACTGGACGGACTATTATCTGATCCAGCAGGGCTCTTCTCTTTCTTTGGTATTTGTGTGTGTGTGTGCACACCCGTGCACACTTGCAAGCCTGGAAGTCAGGGTGACTTCTGGCAACGCCTAGTGGGGCTAGGATAGATAGGTAGCTTGATAACCACCCTCTGCCTCCCAGCCCTGATACTCTTTGGAGGTCTCCCATCCAAGTACTTGCCAGGGTTGACCCTGCTTAGCTTCTGAGATCTGACGAGGTCGGGTTTGCCTGGGCTATCTGGGTCACGTCACCAGCAGGGCCCTTCTGATGTTCTTGTGGCATGCAGAAATTCCCAGGTTCAGTCATCAGCTACTCTAGTTAAATGGTAGGAGGTGATGGGAAAGTCCTCTGCCTGAGACCCCGGAGAGCGTCTACCAGTCTGAGTCGACAATACCGACTTTGATGGACCTAGGGGCTGATTCAGTATAAGCCAGCTTCGTGTGTGTTCTTGTGTGTTCGTGTGTGTTCTTGGCAGAGTAGGGATTTGAACCTGAGTCTCGCTGGCTTTCTGTCCAGGCAGTGGCTTCTGCTATTTGAAGAATCCGAACAATTCAAAATAATACTGGAGGCATAGCCCCTAATGCCGACGAGAATCACCAGCGATGCTCCCCCAGGAGAGCTTACCAGTTGCCTCATCAAGGGACACCAAGTACTTCTGAATCCTTTGGGGGGGGGGGGGGTTGTGTGTGTGTGTGTGTGTGTGTGTGCACATTGTTCAGCATGTGTGCACCTGGTGCAGAGAAGGGCAACTAGAATGATAAAAGGGTTGGAACACCTTCCCTATGAAGAAAGGTTAAAACGCTTGGGGCTCTTTAGCTTGGAGAAACGACGGCTGAGGGGTGACATGATCGAGGTTTATAAGATTATGAATGGGATTGAGCAGGTTGAGAAAGAAGTACTTTTCTCCCTTTCTCACAATACAAGAACTCGTGGGCACTCCATGAAATTGCTGAGCAGTCGGGTTAGAACACATAAAAGGAAGTCCTTCTTCACCCAAAGAGTGATTAACATATGGAATTCACTGCCACACAAGGTGGTGGCAGCTGCAAGCATGGACAGTTTCAAGAGGGAATTAGATAAACATCTGGAGCAAAGGTCCATCAGTGGCTATTAGCCACAGGGTATGGATGGGAACTCTCAGTCTGGGGCAGGTGATGCACTCTATTCTTGGTGCTGGAGGGGGCAGCAGTGGGAGGGCTTCTGGTGTCCTGGCCCCACTGCTGGACCTCCTGATGGCACCTGGTATTTTTAGCCGCTGTGTGACAGAGTGTTGGACTAGATGGGCCATTGGCCTGATTCAACATTGGCTTCTCTTATGTTCTTATGTTCTCTTATGTTCTTATGGAAGTCACAGCGACCTCTGGTGACTGAGCCTGGAGGATATTCAGAGAGGTGGCTGAATAAAGCCTGCCCCCGCCTCCCGACTGCTGGTATTCCCTGGAGGTCTCTCATCCAAGTGCTTGCCAGAGTCGACCCTGCTTAGCTTCCGAGACGTGACGAGATCGGGCTTGCCTCCTGGGCGATCCAGGTCAGGGCTGATACTTCTGAATCCTTGAATGCACGCTTCTCCAGCAGAGAGAGGCTGGTGTAACCTCAGCTTGTGGGTTCCGTGGGGCAGAACTTGGAGCGTATCTTGAAATAACTTAAACGGGGATAAAGCATTTCCCCTTTTCCCTTCTCGTATCACGTAACGAAAGCATAGATCTTAGGAACACGACAGAACAGTGGTCTTTTCGAGCCCAAACAACCACCTTTTCCCAACTTCACAGCTTGCCGCCCCCGAAGTCCATCTCTTTCCTCTTGCGGGTCCAGCTGAATCCTGCGTGCACCGGGCGGCTTCCGAGAGGAGGGTCCCAAATGGACTCCCCATCGGACAACACAGCCCTGAAACAAGGTGTTAAGAAGAGCCTATGATTAAGGTTCAAGCTCCCCAGCAGGGCAGTCTGGCTTCCCTCCTCTGCTTTCCACACCGTCTGCACCTTTCTGCCTCTAGAGCCAGTTTGGTGTAGTGGTTAAGTGTGTGGACTCTTATCTGGGAGAACCGGGTTTGATTCCCCACTCCTCCACTTGCACCTGCTGATGTGACCTTGGGTCAGTCACAAGCTCTGGCACAGCTGTTCTCTCAAGGACAGTTTCTGTCAGAGCTCTCTCAGCCCCACCTACCTCACAGGGTGTCTGTTGTGGGGAGGGGAAGGGAAAGGAGTTTGTCAGCCGCTCTGAGACACCTTTGGGCAGTGAAGGGCAGGGGATAAATCCAATCTCTTCTTCTTCTACCTCACAGGGTGTCTGTTGTCGGGAGGGGAAGGGGAAGGAGTTTGTCAGCGGCTCTGAGATGCCTTTGGGCAGTGAAGGGCAGGGGATAAATCCAATCTCTTCTTCTTCTTCTTCTACCTCACAGGGTGTCTGTTGTGGGGAGGGGAAAGGAAGGGAGTTTGTCAGCCGCTCTGAGACGCCTTTGGGCAGTGAAGGGCGGGGTATAAATCCAAACTCTTCTTCTTCTTCTTCTCTTCTAGAGCACTGGTTCCCAAAGTGGGCAATACTGCCCCCTGGGGGGGCACTGGAACAATCCAGGTGGGCAGTCAGAGCCTTGAGTGCAATTGGGGGGCGCTGAATAAAAATATGGGGGTGGTGGAAGCCTAAAGAAAGAAGAGTCCAGGGACCTATCTAAAGCAGCCTTTTCCCGCCTTCTCCTGGTCTTCCCTGGGATCAGGGAGGGAGGGGAGGGGGAGAGGGGTCCCCACAGCCAATCACAGCGATGCATTTGCAGGAACTCGTTAGCATAATAGGCCACACCCAACAGCAGAAACTCATTAGGATTGGCTCCATTGCAAAGGAGTTCCTGCTACAAAAAAAAGCCCTGGGGTTTTGACAACAGACAAGGTAAACAGAATGAGAGGCAAAAGGTGGGTGTGGCTGGATGACCACACTTCCGGTAACAGGGTGTGGCCTAGTATGCTAATGAGTTCCTGCTGGGCTTTCTTTCTAGTGTCCTGGCCCCACTGCTGGACCTCCTGATGGCACCTGGTATATTTTGGCCGCTGTGTGACAGAGTGTTGGACTAGATGGGCCATTGGCCTGATACAACTTTGGCTTCTCTTATGTTCTTATGTAAAAAAAAAAAAGCCCTGCCTTGAAATGGAAGTTCACAATGGATACATATCGACAGAGGGTGAGCAGCAAATTAGCATACAACATAATGAAGACATTTTAACAGGTGTGAAGAACAAAAAGGAATAACAAGCTACATTTATATGGCTACCATTTGTTCTGATTTAATTGCCGGGGGTGGGGGAACACAGTGAAGCAAATAAAGATGTCAAAATAGGAAACTGATGCGTAGGGCTCTTTCTGTAGCGGGAACTCCTTTGCATATTAGGCGACACACCCCTAATGTAGCCAATCCTCCCAGAGCTTACAGAGCTCTTCTTACAGGGGCTACTGTAAGCTCTCGGAGGATTGGCTACATTAAGGGTGTGTTGCCTAAGATACAGAGGAGTTCCTGCTACAAAAAGAGCCCTGCATACAATTATATTGAACTAATTAAGGAAAACTCACCTGGCAGTATGTGGCAGGTCTCCGCCAGGGCTCTTTTTGTAGCAGGAACTCCTTTGCATATTAGGCGACACCCCTCCTAATGTAGCCAATCCTCCAAGAGCTTACAGAGCTCTTCTTACAGGGGCTACTGTAAGCTCTGGGAGGACTGGCTACATCAGGGGGGGTGTCGCCTAATATACAAAGGAGTTCCTGCTACGAAAAGAGCCAAAATGTATCCTTCTTAATTGTGGGATGCTAAGAGGAAGCTTGAAGACTGCTGCCAACAGTGCTAGGGTTGCCAGCCTCCAGGTAGGACCTGGGGATCCCCCGGAATTCCAACTTATCTCCAGACTACAGAGATCAGTTCCCCTGGAGAAAATGGCCGCTTTGAAGGGAGGACCCTGTGACACTGTACCCCACTGAGGTCCCTGTCCGCCCCAGGTTCCAGTCCCAAATCTCCAGGCATTCCCCAACTTGGATTTGGCTACCCCAATACCCCTATCCCTTGCCGGTGGCCAGGCGGGGACCTGGCAACAACACTTTCTGGCAACAATTTGGGTTATAACTTTACTTCCTGGCCTTCTTTGCTCCCAAACTCCCCTCCCCCTCCATCGTTCCAGTTTTATTGACAGGAACACACCAGACAGCAGCCCACGTACAATAAAATTATAACACTGGAAGACTGATTCATCCCCCAGCCTCCTTAAGGGACCCGACAGGTAGGGCCAAACGTCTGGGAGTGACTCAGCCCCTGCGAGTAAGCAGAAGGATAAATCCTTCCACCTGCCTCCTCGCTATACCCAGGAGGGATTCCAGCAGGTGCCGAATGACAATCTCGGTTCTGGAAGGACTTTTCCAGTAAAGCGAACCTCCGCGTTCCCCGCAAGCCAGGGTTTCCTCCCTTCGTTCCGAGGAGCAGGTATTCCTCCGTGCCTGTTTACCGTCTCCTTTTTGAGAAATTCGGTTTCTCTTTAGTCATCAATCTTCCGTGCCAATAAAGGTATTGGCATAGATGGGGAACGTTCAAATGCTGAGTCTGGGGGCGGATGAAGGCTCCCTGGTGCCCGAAGCCCTGACCAATCTTAAGAACAT
The DNA here is from genome assembly GCA_029375565.1 of Gekko gecko. NCBI lineage: Eukaryota > Metazoa > Chordata > Lepidosauria > Squamata > Gekkonidae > Gekko > Gekko gecko. The sequence goes on from JAPDNY010000006.1 coordinate 181,199,082, forward strand.
AAGAGAAGCCAATGTTGAATCAGGCCAATGGCCCATCTAGTCCAACACTCTGTCACACAGTGGCCAAAATATACCAGGTGCCATCAGGAGGTCCAGCAGTGGGGCCAGGGCACCAGAAGCCCTCCCACTGCTGCCCCCCCCCCAGCACCAAGAATAGAGTGCATCACCTGCCCCAGACTGAGAGTTCCCATCCATACCCTGTGGCTAATAGCCACTGATGGACCTCTGCTCCAGATGTTTATCTAATTCCCTCTTGAAACTGTCCATGCTTGTAGCTGCCACCACCTCCTGTGGCAGTGAATTCCATATGTTAATCACTCTTTGGGTGAAGAAGTACCTCCTTTTATCTGTTCTAACCTGACTGCTCAGCAACTTCATGGAGTGCCCACGAGTTCTTGTATTGTGAGAAAGGACTTCTTTCTCAACCTGCTCAATCCCATTCATAAACTTATAAACCTCAATCATGTCACCCCTCAGCCATCGTTTCTCCAAGCTAAAGAGCCCCAAGCATTTTAACCTTTTTTCATAGGGAAGGTGTTCCAACTCTTTTATCATTCTAGTTGCCCTTCTCTGCACTTTTTCCAATGCTATAATATCCTTTATGAGATGTGGCGACCAGAACTGTACACAGTATTCCAAATGAGGCCGCACCAATGATTTATACAGGGGCATGATGATACTGGCTGATTTGTTATCAATTCCCTTCCTAATAATCCCCAGCATAGCATTGGCCTTCTTTATTGCAGCTACACACTGTCTAGACATTTTCATCGAGTTATCCACTACGACTCCAAGATCTCTCTCTTGGTCCATCTCTGCCAGTTCAGACCCTATCGACGTGTATTTATATTTAGGATTTTTGGCTCCAATGTGCATCACTTTGCACTTGGCCACATTGAACCCCATTTGCCACGATGACGCCCACTCACCCATCATCTCCTTTTTGAAGAATTCGGTTTCTCTTTAGTCATCCATCTTCAGTGCCAATAAAGGTGATTAATAATTTAGTCACCAATCCAGGTCGTATTGGCATAGATGGAGAACGTTCAAATGCTGAGTCCAGGGGCGGATGAAGGCTCCCTGGTGCCCGAAGCCCTGACCAATCTCGGTGCCCCCCTCCTTTCCACACCGACCCGGCCCATTGTAGTGGTTGACCTGTCTGACCAGATACGCAATGCAGGTGGCAGCAATACAAAAATGTACCATGATCAATTTGCACTCATTTTTTTTTTTTTTACAAATCTTCATTCATTGTTGTTGTTTTTCTTTTCTCCCTTTTCCCCAACTTTGTGGTGCCCCCTTTGGCCCTGGTGCCCCAAGCACTTGCTTAGTCTGCTTAGTGGTTAATCTGCCACTGGCTGAGGCTGATCAGGAGAGCGCGCTCTCAGGAAGGCCAGAGAAACCCTGGAAGAGGAGATGCAAGAGTTTGACATACTATACACACTTTTGGTGCTGGAGAAGACTCTTGAGAGTCCCTTGGACTGCAAGGGGATCAAATCAGTCAATCCTAAAAGAAATCAACCCTGACTGTTCCCCGGAAGGCCAGATCCTGAAGCCGAAGCTCAAATACTTTGGCCACCAAATGAGAAGGGAGCCCTCACTGGAGAAGACCCTGATGCTGGGAAAGATTGAAGGTCAAAGAAGAAGGGGACGGCAAAGGATGAGATGGTTAGACAGTGTCATCGATGCGACGGACATGAAATTGAGCACACTTCAGCGGACAGCGGAAGACAAGAGGGCCTGGCGTGATCTGGTCCATGGGGTCGCGAAGAGTCGGACTCGACTGTGCGACTGAACAACAACAACAACAACACGCTTTTAATCCAAATTCATCTAGGTAGGAATGCCGGCCTGCAGGTGGGACTTGGGGTCATCCCCGGACAACAGAGATCAGTTCCCCTGGAGAAAAGGGATGCTTTGGAGGCTGGTCTCGATGGCATTGTACCCCATGGAGGCCCCTGTCCTCCCCCGGCTCCATCCCCAAGTCTCCAGGTTGGCAACTGGACCCCCACAATGCCACTGGTGACCACAGATGAGGCTAGGGTTGCCAGGTCTGGGTTGGAAGATACCTGGAGACTTTGGGGGTGGAGCCGGGAGAGGGCGGGGTTTGGGGAGGGGAGGGGCCTCAGCGTGGTCCAAGGCCATAAAGTCCACCCTTCAAAGCAGCCATTTTCTCCAGGGGAGCTGATCTCTGTCAGCTGGAGGCCAGTTGTAAAAGTGGGAGATCCCCAGGCCCCACCTGGAGGCTGGCAACCCTAGACAAGGCCTAGGGCTCACACATATACATGGATCGCTCTCAAATTCCACCAGAATCATAGAGTTGGAAGAGGCCATACAGACAACGCTCCCTCTAAGCCAAACTGGCCTGGAGAAAAATTGCTTCCTCACCCCAAAGTGATGATTGGCATTTCCCTGGGCGTGTAAGGAAGGGCCACAAGAACTAAGCGCTGAGGCAACCCTTCCTGCCCTCCCTCTCATGATCTGCCTCAGTTCACAGAATCAGCAGTGCTGTCAGGTGGCCATCTAGCCTGTTTAAAAACCTCCAAAGGAGAGCCCACCTCCTACTGAGGAAGCCCGTTCCACCGAGGAACCACTCTGTCAGGAAGTTCTTTCTAATGTTGAGCTGAAAACTCTTTTGATTTAATTTCAATCCATTGGTTCTGCTCTGACCTTCTGGGGAGACAGAAAACCACTCCACGCACCATCCTCTCTGTGACAGTCCTTCAAGTACTTGAGGAAGGTGTGGCGTGCTTGCTATTTGGGAGACTGTTTTTACTTTAAAGCATACTCTGTGTATATAAACTTGGTAGTTTTCTGCTGCCAACAGGCATTAAAAATTCCAGTTCTCTCTTTTTTGGTAAGTATGACCTAGGGTCTGCGCACTTCAGAGGACTATGTGGCCCTGAGGAAGCACTGTACTGATTACGGGGATAAGCTTAAACAAAAATTGATGTATTTAATAAAGAACAAAATTAGGTTTCTGGCTATTTGGAACTGTTACTGAAGGTTTTCGGTTTTCGGCGTCGCGAATGGCGGCCGCTTCTCGGGACGCTCCCGGAGGCGGTTAGCCCACGCGCAGTTAGGGGGTCTTCGCATATGCGAAAGACCCTAGTGAGCCTTAGGTAAAGGCTCCGAACCGGGGGCGCTTGGGGAGTAGCCTCTTTGCCGGCAGACAGCCGGGAAATTGAGGCTTTCTCCCCGCCCCAATCGGCCCCGCTGCGGCGTGCCCGTAATGGGACTTAGCGGCGCCACCGAATTCCAGGAGTGAAAACAGCGCTATGGTTCAACATAAAAAGAAGTAGTGGCATCGAATCGTGAGTTGAAGATCTATTTTGAAGCGTAAATTGGAGCCCCCTGCATGCGTATAAGCGTTGGGAGGAGGGAGGAGTCCCCACCCCCTCGAGAAGCAAGCTATTCAAAGGGAGCGCGAAGGGGGGCAGAAAGAAAACAAAGTGTTGGTGAAAGTACCGTTGGGGCTGCATGGAAGAATGTGTTCATCTTAGCTTCCTGGGGGATGCGGCACGAACTTTTTAAAAGTAAACAAAAAAACAAAATGTCGATAATGGAAAAAGCCCTGCAGACACCGGAAGAGAAGAGAGGAGGGACTTCCGGTCCAGATAGCACCCCCCAAGAGCTTGCTGTCAATCAACAGAAAAAGGAGATGCTGTGCCCCCTGCTGGAACAATTGCAGAAGATCAACCAAACTTTGTTTAAAATGGAAAGTGTTCTCATCAGTCGACAGAAACAGATATTGGAAACAACTAGAAAGATGAAGGAGATTGAACAGAAATCGAATTTGATTCCAGGTTTCCAGGGCGCTAAAGAAGAGGAGAAAGAAGATCTCGGATTTACCTTGACAAATGTCTTGGCACCCCTAACTGGCAGTGAAGCGATAAAGTTAAAAGAAGAGGTGGATAAGGCTCCCAAAGCCTATTCCGCCTTTATAAAAAGAAATACTCTGCCAGTAGAAGGGGATGTCGAGCATAGCAGGCGACAAACGGGAGATCTAATTTCATCTGCTGAGTTTGTGGAGCCCTGGAAGCTTGAAGGCCAGAAGTTTAAGAAAAAAAGAAAAGAAAGAAGAAGGATTTCATCTTCAAAACACAGAAACTCCTGAAGAGACACGCCAGCAGGAAGAAGGATGCAGCATTCAAAATTGGGATAAGTGCAGAAGACAGCAGCCCAGGGGAAGGTGATGGAACGGAAGACTTCAAAGTTAAAATGGATTTAATCTATAACTGGAAGAAAATTAAGAAGAAGATACTTTGAGGACTGTTCGTGTTACATCTGGAAGGAGCTGTTTAATTACTAACCCCAATGGACTTTACTAACTGCATTAAAAGAGTGATTTTGGACTTTGCTTTAGTTAAAAAGAAGATCTTCTAACCATGATGGATGCCAAATCTTGGTATTGGTTATTAACCTAAACTAACTCTCACTAACAGAAAAAAATTTCACTCCACCTTTTTCTTTCTCCATCTGTCTACCCTTCCCTTTTCTTATAAAAAGAATAAAATTCTCTCTTTTTAAGAGAGTTTTACAAAAAAAAAAAGAAAAAAAAAAGGAACTGTTACTGAAAAAGGGACTTGTAAATATAACTGGCAAAGCTTGGTGCTACAAACAGTCTCTTAAATCTCAGACTCCACTCTGACAGGCTAATCTCTTTCTCTCTCATAGCCACACAGGCAAAACTGTTGGTCTTAATCACACAGGAAAAGACTCAAAATCCTACAGTCACACAGACTATGTTCACAGAGACTCTCTTCAAAATTCTTCCACGCTTGTCTCTCTCCCAAGACACACACAGAATTCTTCTCATAGACTCTTCCACACTTGTCTCCCTTCCAAAACACACACAGAATAGAATAAACTTTCTTCAAGCTTCACACACATAAACCTTCAATCACAGAATTTCCTCATAGACACCCCTCCTCCCACACTCAGCAGCCAGTCAAACCACACTTGTCTCCCTCTATTGCTCTCCTTCCAGCACTGCATTCAAACCAAACATTTAAAGGAACACACACCGCAAAACATGGAATCGTTACAGAAGGCAATGGCAAACCATCCCTCTGAACATCCCCTGCCTTGAAAACCCCGTAGAGTTGCCAGAAGTCAGCTGTGACTTGATGCTGCTTTCCACAAGAGGAATAACTTTGTTCCTTTTGAAAATCCCACTCCCCCAGATTGTTTATTATTGGAAGGGAGGGAGGTTTATTATTGGAAGGGAGGGGAGGCTTGGCATGCAGAAGGTCCCAGTTTCGATTTCCCGGCATCTCCGGTTAAAAGGATCAGGCAGTAGGTGACGTGAAAGACCTCAGCCTGAGACCCCGGAGAGCCGCTGCCGGTCTGAGTAGACAATACCAACTTCGATGGACCGAGGGTCTGATCCAGTAGAAGCTGTTCATGTGCTGATGTGCAGTGTGTCATCTGAATAACAGCTTAGCAGGCAGAATAACTTCCTTCTCGGGAGGTTTTCACACAGAGGCCAGATGGCCATCTGACTGCAATGCTGATTCTGTGAACTGAGGCAGGTCACAAGAAGGGAGGGCAGGAAGGGGTGCCTCAGGGCTTAGTTCTCGTGGCCCTTTCCTACACGGCCCAGGGAAATGCTGGTCGCCACTTTGGGGGTCAGGAAGTGTTATGCTTTGTGTTTAAACATGCCTGAGCTTCACCTTCACGCTGGTATCTTAAAAGCGCACGTTCTGATCGGCGACTCTGCGCAGTAGGCCAGTCAGAGCATATTGAAAGGTTCTGGAGGGAACTGAAATGATTGGTTGTTATCTTAGCAGTTCGATTGGTTGTTAACTGATTTAGGGGCGTGGTCTTTACTTGCCCGGAAAGTTTAAAAAGAGAGCCTGTTGCTTTCCTGTGTGTTGTTGGTTTACGGCCGTGTTCCAATAAAGCTGAAGAGCTGTGACGTCTCATACTTAACAGGAAGCAGTTTCCCTCCAGGCCAGTTTGGCCAGGGATCCTGGAGGGGTTTGTGGTTTGTTTTTTGCTCTCTTCTGGACATGGAACAGGGGTCACTGCGGGTCTGGTGGGGGAGGTATTTGTGATTTCCCTGCATGGTGCAGGGGTTGGACTAGATGACCCCAGAGGTCCCTTCCAACTCTACGATTCCATGAATAACATCTTAGCAGGCAGAATAATAACGGTACAGAGCGGTGGGAATCGGCTCCTTCTGGCCATCCAGGGTTTGGCCTGAAGTGCCAGAGGGCTGGCAAGACACATTCCATCGCGTTAAGAACGTAACTGCCTTTCTGCATCCTACTAACATCCAATGGGCAAGGCTCTTCCCTGAATGGTCCAGGTGCGCCTGATCTCATCAGATCTTAGAAGCTAAGCAGGGTCGGCCCCAGTTAGTACTTGGATGGGAGACCACCAAGGAAGTCCCGGGTTGCTATGAAGAGGCAGGCTATGGCAAAGCACCTCTGAATGCCTCTAGCCTTGTAGACCCTACAGGTTTGCCATACGTCAGCTGCAACTAGACGGCACTTTCCACTATCACCAGAGAACAAAGCTCTATTTTCATTTCCCCCCATTCGAGTCCGCCTGCCAAACAGTCTTATTACACAACACAGAATTCGTGCACCCAGGAGGGAGATGATGAAAGAGGTGGCCAGGAAGACCGGCATAGCTGCATGCACGAAAGCTACCGATGCGGAACTCCCACATAGTTACGGCTTGTACCAAGCCTCCAGGCCGGGGAGAGAAGGGGAAAGCTGGCCAGCTGATGGATACAAAGCCAGGACTGAAGATAAAAGTGTTTGGAAACCTTCTTCGATCGAAGGGAGACTCCCAGAAATGACTGAGATAACATGAAGGCAAGCTGTGAAAGTAAGGCAGCAGTGTTTGGAAGCTTGGACTTCACTCTGTGAAGAATTCTGTGAAGTCTGAAAGCTTGCTATCGGAATGATACAACTGGGTGAATGCTCATTTTATTCTGGGTTTTATATTTTTTTAAAGTACTTTTTTATTAGTTTAACAAAGGGGTACTACAGAAGGAAATAAAGAAAATAAGAAACAGAACAGAAACAATTAACAGAATGGAAACTATATTCTTACATCAACCTTTGTTGTCAATATAGTTATAGAATCTTTGTCTCTTATGCTGTGTCAATAAAAAATTCAGTTAAAGTTCAAGTTCTCCAAGGTATTTTTGTATCCATGTGTAAAATCTTGCCCATTTTCTTTCAAAGTTTACTTCTAGATTATCATGTATTTGTAAAGTTAGTTTGTCCATTTCAGCTGCATCTAAAAGATGGAAAGTTAGCTCTTGACCTTTTGAGGTATCTCTTCTTTCTTCCAGTGTCTTGCATACAAAATTCTAGCCGTTGTTACAATTTGTATAGAAGAAGACGACGACATTGGATTTATACCCTGCCCTTCACTTGGAGTCTCAGAGCGGCTGACAAACTCCTTTCCCTTCCCCTCCCCACAACAGGCACCCTGTGAGGTAGGTGGGGCTGAGAGAGCTCTGACAGAAACTGCTCTTTTTCAAGAACACCTGTGCCAGAGCTCCCAAGGTCACATTAGCAGGTGCAAGTGGAGGAGTGGGGGAATCAAACCCGGTTCTCCCAGATTAGAGTCCATGCACTTAACCACTACACCAAACTGGCTCTAATCATATATACATCTTGTTTGTTAAAGTTTGCTGGTATAATATTTAATAAAAACAGTTCTGGTACAAATGGTACATTTGTGTCAAGTATTTTTTGTATTATCTCATGAATCCATATCTAATATTTCTTTACAGCGTCCCATATCCACCACATATGGTAAAAAGAACCAGTTTTTAGCTTACATTTCCATTTGACATATTTGGATACCATTTGGCTGAATTTCCAGCCTGTGCCATCCATAAAACATTTCATATATATTTTCTTTGTATGACACAGCTTTATGTTAACTTTCCATACCTTTTCCCATTGTTCTAATTGTATATCATGACCTAAATTTTGGGCCCATTTAACTATTACTTCTTTTACCACCTCATCTTGCATTTTCATTTCTAAAAGTAAAGTATAGAATAATTTATTATATATCCCTTCAGCACACCACATAATTTTATCAAGTTCTACCGGTGAATCGCAAAATCCCTTAATTTTATCTTTCACGTATCTAGAGTCTAATTGGGCTCTTTCCCGCCAGTTCAAGTTAATACCTTTTTCCTTTAACTTTTCTTGCTGATATAGTTTATTTTCACTATCCGACAAATCTTGATATCTCCACAACAGTTCTTTTATTAATGTCATTGGATTTATAAAAGCTTCTAATGGGGAGTTTTATTCTGGGTTTTGTGGAGGTATCTACATGACCCCTAGGATCTAATGCAATGATGAAGTCGTTCTAGATTTTTCTCCAAGCTCGAATGTAGGAAGGCAAACAGGGAATACGGAGCAGGTTCGTTTTGTTCGGTAAATTCAGGTGGGTTGCTGTGTCGGTCAGAAGCAAGAGAGCAAAGTTTGAGTCCCGTGGCACCTTTAAGACCAACAAAGTTTAACTCTGGGTATAAACTTTTATGTAAAAAGGTAAAGGTAAAGGTTCCCTTGCTCGAAAGCCAGTCGTATCCGACTCTAGGATCGCGGTGCTCATCTCCGTTTCAAAGCCAAAGAGCCAGCGCTGTCCAAAGGCGCTTCCGTGGTCATGTGGCCGGCATGACTAAACACCAAGGCGCACAGAACGCTGTTACCTTCCCACCGAAGTGGTACCTATTTATCTACTTACAATTTCTTGTTTCGAACTGCTAGGTTGGCAGGAGCTGGAACTAGAGACAGGGAGCTCACTCCGTCATGCAGCACACTCGGGTCTCGAACTGCTGAACTACTGACCTTCCACAGCCTGCAGTTCAGTGTCTTAACCACTTGAGCCACCGCAGCTGTACATGTACACGCGCATAAAAGCTTATACCCAGAATTAACTTTCGCTGGTCTTAAAGGTGCTACTGGACTCAAACTTGGTTCCCCTGGAAGAAGTGTGCATGGACATGAAAGTTTATACCCCTAATTAAACTTTGTTGGTCTTAAAGGTGCCACGGGACTCAAATTTTGTCCATTTTGTTTGGGTTATTCCAAGAACAGAGGAGGAAGGGGGTTGCTGTCGCGACCAGACAGGGCCTGGGTTCGTTTCTGAGAGGTAAATGCAAAACACTCAACCGATAACTCTGAGCACAAAGTTAAAATATCCCTTTAATTTATAATAAACAAAACCCGTCAGGTTTCACAGAATGTGTGCTAGGCAGAAACCGTTCTGAAGGTACCAGCAATAGCAAGGAACAAAATAACAATACTCGGCTAACAAAAACCTAAAAGCTGGCTTATTAACACAAAATACACTTGCTTCCTCAGTTGTCAGTTCCTTAGAATCGATTCATTGTGCAAACTCAGAGGAGAGGGAGTTGTTTCTGTCTCCTATGGCCTGGTCAAGTCAGTGTCCGCATGCTCCCCTTTCATTCGGCCATAAGCCCCCTTTGGCCAGTCAGGGCATAGTTGGTTAGTTGGTTAATCAGCGTTGCTAGCTGCAAACTAAGTAAGAGTGTCTTATGCCAGCTGGCCAAGGCCGCCAGGTGCACGCAATTGATAAGTAGCACATTTTTCTCAAAACAGGCTGGAATCCAGCCTGTACAAACTTACAGCCTGAATGCAATCGAGGAAAGTCATGAGACCTATAGGCCCAATAACAGCTTTTCTTTACAGTTGCAGATATTATTGCCTTTTGTTGACTGTCTGGTGGCTCTCAGCTAAAATGGCATTTCAAAGCGGTGTCTAGGATCTAGGAGGCCCCGGTTCAAATCCCCCCCCGGCATGGAAGCTTGCTGGGTGACCCTGGGCCAATCACACGCTCTCAGCCCAACCTCCCTCACAGGTTGTGAGGATAAAAAGGAGAACTGCTGTCAGACCTCACCTAGAGTATTGTGTTCAGTTTTGGGCACCACAATTTTAAAAGGATATAGACAAGCTGGAATGTGTCCAGAAGAGGGCAACGAAGATGAGGGGTCTGGAGACCAAGTCCTATGAGGAAAAGTTGAAGGAGCTGGGTCTGTTTAACCTGTAGAGGAGACGACTGAGAGGTGATACAATAACCATCTTCAAGTACATGACGGGCTGTCATATAGAGGATGGCACGGAGTTGTTTTCTGTTGCCCCAGAACTGATGGGTTGAAATTAAATCAGAAGTTTCCAGCTAAACACGAGGAAGAACTTCCTGACCTTTAGAGCAGTTCCTCAGTGAGACAGGCTTCCTCGGGAGGTGGTGGGCTCTCCGTCTTTGGAGGTTTTCAAGCAGGGGCTAGATGGCCATCCGACAGCAATGCTGATTGTGTGAACTTAGGCAGAGCATGAGAAGGAGGGCAGGAAGGGTTGCCTCAGGGTTTAGTTCTCGTGGCCCTTTCTGACACGCCCAGGGAAATGCCGATCGCCACTTTGGGGTCAGGAAGCAAATTTTCTCCAGGCCAGTTTGGCCGGGGATCCTGGAGGATTTTTTTTACCTGTACTGGGCACAGAGCAGGGGTTGCCGGGTGTGTGTGGGGAGTGGCATTTGTAAATCTCCTGCATTGTGGACTAGGTGACCCTAGAGGTTCCTTCAGGACATGCATCGTACATGCCAAGCGTATACGAAGTATACTGTTCACAAGTGGACAATACAACCAAACTTAGAGGCATTAAGCCTCTGAATCCCAGGGCCAGTAGACAACATCAGGTGACTTCAGCCTCTATGCCATGTTGCTGGCCTTTCAGAGGAACTGGCACACCAGCGTGAGAGACAGGATGATTCAGCAGGGCTCTTCTTATGTAAACCTTGGCGGCCTGTGCCCTGTTGTTGGCCCTCCAGAGGAACTGGCTGGCCAGACAAGATGCTGGACTAGATGGACCACTGATCTGATCCAGCAGGGCTTCTCTGATGTTCTTATGAAGGCCTCGGCCTCTCTGCCCTGTTGTTGGCCCTCCAAAGGAACTGGCTGGCTACTGTGTGAGACAGGATGCTGGACTAGATGGACCACTGGCCTGATCCAGCAGGACTCTTCTGATGTCCTTATGAAGGCCTCAGCCTCTGTGCCCTGTTGTAGGCCCTCCAGAGGAACTGGCTGGCTACTGTGTGAGACAGGATGCTGGACTAGATGGACCACTGGTCCTGATCCAGCAGGACTCTTCTGATGTCCTTATGAAGGCCTCAGCCTCTGTGCCCTGTTGTTGGCCCTCCAGAGGAACTGGCTGGCTACTGTGTGAGACAGGATGCTGGACTAGATGGACCACTGGTCCTGATCCAGCAGGACTCTTCTGATGTCCTTATGAAGGCCTTGGCCTCTGTGCCCTGTAGTTGGCCCTTTAGAGGAACCAGATGGCCACTGTGAGAGACAGGATACTGGACTAGATGGACCACTGGTGTGATCCAGCAGTGCTCTTATGTTATTAGGAGGCCCTCGGCCTCTCTGCCCCGTTGGTGGCCCTTTAGAGGAACTGGCTGGCCCGAGCGTGAGATGGGATGCTGGACTAGATGGACCACTGGTCTGATCCAGCAAGGCTCTTCTTATGAAGGCCTTGGCCTCTATGCCCTCCTACTGGCCCTCCAGCAGGGCTCTTAATTTCTTATATTCTCTATCACAGGACAGAGCTTTCTCGCATCTGAGAAGGCATTCCAACCCTTACATGTTTACAACAAACCTGTACATCTTCAGATGTCACGAGCATCATTTTTTCAGACCGCCCTTGCCTCATCTTCCTCCCCAATGCTGTATACATGCGCCTCACTCACCCCCCCTTTCAATAAGGGCAATTCCTTCTCCCAGCCTCTCCTGAGCCATCCACCTTACCTCCCCCCACACACCCTGCTGATTTGCCAGCCTCCATCTCCTACTTCCTCCTCTCCCGTTTTTCGCCCGACACGGGCAAATCCTTCTGGGCAAGGCAATGATTTCTCCGAATTTGGACAGCTGGCGTTAAGTACAGTTGCCGCAAACGCACCGGACCAATGGTGTGGTCGCTCCCAAAGCTGTGGACCTGTTCTGACCTCCTTTCAACCCCCCCCCCGGGGGGGAGTCGCCATAACTCGAGGGGCGGAGGCTCCCGGCCAATTTTGCAAGCAAACAGGACAGACGAGTTGTTCTGCTTTTCCAAAAGGAATGTTTTATTGACAAAAGTTTTTCCCCAATAGTCACCAGCACAGGAGAGTACAGTACAAGCTCCATCTCTCTCTTCCAACGGTTTCCTGTCCCGCCGGCAGTGTTCCCTCCCCTTTCCAACACTGATGACTATCTTATCTCCCCCCCCCCAAGACACACAAAAAACCCAAACCCTGGCAAATGACACTCACACAACCCCTGCTGATTTTCCCCTCGACTTGCTGTGCTAGGATTGCATCCTCACCCTGAAGTTTCCATCCACCCGTGAGAGATGGAAGGACGGGTCAAATTCCACCATCAGCATTTAGGTGTCAAAACTTGCTTTTCTCCAAAGATTGGAGGGGGGGGTCCCCGAAAGCCTTCTGTGGGGAGGGGCAATGGCCTTGAAACGGCTCCGACTGATATGTCTTCGGGGGGGGGGGCGCTGCGGCGATCCCCTCGAGCCTCTAAGGCACCTGAAAAGGTCGGGAGAAATTACGGAAGAGGCGCTTCCGCCTTACGGGACACGCGTGGCCTTTCTGAAACCCTGCGGCTCCTGGGCGCGGCTGGCACAGAGGAAGGGGAAGCGAAGACGGCGGGCGGGAAATGCCGGTTAACTGGGACCGCTGCAAACCGAAAGCGTAAAAGGCGGCCAACGTTAAAACATACAAATAAATTTCTATTGGGCGCGCTCCTGGCGGGAGAAGGGATCCCCCTCCGGGGTGGATGTGCCCCACTAACCATGTCCCTTGCTAATTAGATTGCTAATCGGTGGCGCCTAAAGGGACAGGCGGAGAAGCAAGTTCCCCACACTCCGGAGAAAGAAAGACAGAAACAGACGGAGCGGGCATGGGCGCGACTAAAATGAACACGGGACCCGGCGTATCTGCATGCGGTTACTATGGTTGGATGCAGAACTCCAGTGCTTCGACCCCTCCCCTCCCGCCCCGCCCACCCCACAGAAATTCTTCACACTCTGGAGATATAAAAAGATTATAAACAGGTAAAGCAGGTGGTGATGTAAGGCGTGCGTCGTCAGCTTCAGCATCCGGAGGTCGATCTGCCGCCCCCCTCCCCCCCCCATCCTGGCGAGAGAAAAAACAACGATGCCAAAAGCTGGTGTGTCGGGAAGTCCCACTGCATTCCAAAAAAATAAAGATTCTGAGATTCGTTAAAGCTAGAGAGATCGATGCGGCGAAAGGCTTTAGGCGGTTGCTTAAACGGAGGGTTCCCCCTTTTCGGGAAAGCCCCCACGAGAAAAAGCGGTCATCTTCTACCTACCTACCCCCCCGAACCCCACCCCCAGTTAGACGCTTCTATCTTAAAAACGGGGACCGGTAACCTCTGAAGCTTTCCTGAACATGGCCCCCCCACGAGCGGAGGTGCCGTTAATGGCCGAAAGCCCGCTAGCTGCACGGAACGGGGCCCTGAGAGCAGAGGCCCTGCACCTCTTGTTCCGCTCCCGCATTCCACGGCTACGTTGCTCACATTGCTCTAAGAGATAAAAACCTGGCCTGCCTGTGGAGGGGGGTGGGGGGTCGGGGAGGAGAAGGAAGCAGGACCCAGATGCAGAAACGTGTAGAATCCCCACAATGCCGCGCTGCTGTACTTTTGAGCTGCTCGCGGTGCGTCCTACCCAGAACCCCTTTAGTGTCGAGATATACAGTGTACGAAACACACCGGGCGTTCGCTTTATTGGACCTGGAGAACCCGGCGGCGAGGAAATGACGGCGCTAAGGTGTATGGGGGATCTCTCTCTTCCGAGGGGGACCCGCTTTATTTTCTTTTCTTTTTCTCTTTTTGTCTCGCGTGTTGAGAAGAGCAAGGGGGCGGGGCTCTGGCGGGCGGGCACCGCGGCGGGCGGGCGCCTTAGAAAGGGGCGTTGTCCTGGGCGGGCTTGTCGCCGGAGGCCGAGGGGGAGTGGAGCTCGTCGGCGCTGTTCTCTCTGCTGCCCACCACTTTGGACTGTGCGCGAAGAAAGGGAGGGAGGAGAGAAAAGAACAAACGGGAGCGAGGTTAGCTGTAGTCGTCGTTTATACAAGGAGAGAGGAGCTGCTCGTTTATCCAAACGTTTACACCCCGCCTTTCCGTGTGGTTCAAGGTACAGCTTCAACAGGGAATGGGATCAACGTATGGAGCAGTGGCTATTAGCCACAAGGTATAGATAGGAACTCTCAGGCTCGGAGATGCTCTTTATGCTTGGTGCTTGGGGGGGGGGGGGGTCAACAGTGGGAGGGCTTCTAGTGTCCCGGCCCCACTGCTGGACCTCCTGATGGCAACTGGTGTTTTTGGCCACTGTGTGACACAGAATGTTGGACTGGAGGGGCCATTGGCCTGATCCAGCATTGGCTTCTCTTATGTTCTTAAAAATTTCCATTTTGAAACCAAAAATAACACAGCAAACCCCAATCTCTCCCCCCCGCCCCTTAAAAGATGCCTGCCGGTTCAAACTCCCTCCAAAGCCCTGGCAAGAAGGAGAAGAGGAGGAGATTGGATTTATACCCCGCCCTTCACTACCCGAAGGTGTCTCAGAGCGGCTCACAAACTCCTTTCCCTTCCCCTCCCCACAACAGAGACCCTGTGAGGTAGAAGAAGAGGAAGAAGAGATTGGATTGATACCCCGCCCTTCACTACCCAAAGGAGTCTCAGAGCAGCTTACAAACTCCTTTCCCTTCCCCTCCCCACAAGAGACACCCTGTGAGGTAGGTGGGGCTGAGAGAGCTCTTGACAGAAACTACTCTTTTTCAAGAACAGCTCTTATCAGAACTATGGCTTGCCCAAGGTCAGATCAGCCAGGTGCAAGTGGAGGTGTGGGGAATCAAACCCGGTTCTCCCAGATTAGAGTCCGTGCACTTAACCACTGCACCAAACTGGCTCCTGGAAGGAGACAGGCACTGAAGTTGGATACCTCCTCCTGTGCTTACCCAATCCCACCTTCTGACTGAGATCTAAGGGGTTCAGGGATCTCCATTCCCCAATGGTATCTGACAAAGGGAGCTTTGCACCTCTTAAAAGCTCTCAACCCACCCACCCCCAAATCTTGACGGCCTCAAAGGTGCTCCCGGACTCAAATCCAGCTCTTCCAATATAAATCACCACCAGTGTTCCCCCTAAGCTGAGTTGGTGTGAGGCAGCTCTCAGTTCTTTAGCCTCCGGCTCACAGGTTTTTGCCTCCGCTCGGTAAGGGGTGGCTCCGGAGCCGACTTAATGATGCAGCGGCCAAATCGCTTGGCTCACAACTTTAATGCCGGGAGCTCACAGAGTAGAAATTTTGCTCACGAGACCCCACAGCTTAGAGGGAGGCATGGCGTGGAAAGACATTCTTAATTCATTTTGAGTTCTGGTTTGTGGATTGTTGCCATGTTCCCCCCCTCTCTGTTCCTTCGGCCCCTTCCGACCACCAGGGTTACGGGAACAATGTGGATGAAAACCCATGCTGCTTGGGAAGCTGCGGCAGTGAAATAAAAAGCCACGAGAGATTTCTCTCTCTCGCCTTCCCCACGGCAGTCCCTACACCGTGTTCCCTCTAAGCTGAGTTACTGTGAGCTAGCTCACAGTTTTGTAGCCTCCAGCTCACAGATTTTTGTCTTCACTCAGGAAGGAGGGCTCCGGAGTAAACTAATGGATGCAGCAGCCAAATCGCTGGCTCACGGCTTTAACGCCAGCAGCTCACAGAGTAGAATTTTTGCTCGCAGGACTCGACAGCTTAGAGGGAACATTGATCGCCCCCCCTGCCCAAGGTGGCACTGGGCATTTTGGTGTGGTCTACGGGAAGTGCACGTCTCCTCCTTAGGGAGAAAGGTTACCTTAATGGTTCCAACACGGTCTTCGAAGGACTTGAAAGTTGCAGAGTTCCTTTAAAAAAAAAAAGGAGAGAGAGAGAGACAGCAGGGTCAAGACCAGAGAGATTACAAAACGCAGAATTTTTGGTTCGCAATTCAGTTCGGAAAACCAATTTTTCATGAAAAAAAAAACCCCTTGGGTGAGCTCGAGAGCCGAGTTCCGGAGAGATAAGCCAGACCACAACCGCAAACAGTTCATTCTTCTCTCACGTTCCCCTTTCAGACAACATACCAAATCCCAGTGGGAAGAAGCTTGCCGAAACTGCGGCTATTTAAGAGCACGACTATAGGATTTTATACCCTTCCTTTTTCCTTCCGCAAAAGAAAAAGAATACACATCACACACACACAAAATACCATTCGAAAACCTGAAACTGTAAACGTCAAGTGATCCGACAGGCAAAAAAAGCCAATCAGGTTCTCCCCCCCACCCCCACCCCAAGTCAAACAAATGGATTGAAGGACTTCGTTGCTGAATTCTCTAACCTGAACTCAAAAAGCCAATTCAAAGAGTCAACTGAGACGCTAGGTCAAGAGACAAGACTTTGAACTATTTGGCCAGAACATCCCCATTAACGGATGCTGAAATCATGAGAAAGATTTTACAATTTTCACAAAATAGATTCGGGTGGGAAGCAGTGTTCCCTCTAAGCTGAGTTAGTGTGAGCTAGCTCACAGTGTTTTTAGCCTCCGGCTCACACACTTTTGGAGCTGCGGTGGCTCAAGTGGTTAAGACACTGAACTGCAGGCTGTCGAAGGTCAGTAGTTCAGCAGTTCGAGACCCGAGAGTGCCGCATGACGGGGTGAGCTCCTGTCTCTAGTTCCAGCTCCTGCCAACCTAGCAGTTTGAAAGCAAGAAATTGCAAGTAGATAAATAGGTACCACTTTGGTGGGAAGGTAACAGCATTCCGTGCACCTTGGTGTTTAGTCATGCCAGCCACATGACCACGGAAATGTCTTCGGACAGCGCTGGCTCTTCGGCTTTGAAACGGAGATGAGCACCGCAACCCTAGAGTCGGATTCGACTGGCTTTCGAGCAAGGGAACCTTTACCTTTATCTTTACACACACTTTTGTCTCAGCTCAGGAAGGAATGGCTCCAGAGCAAACTAATGTATGCAGCAGCCAAATCGCTCGCTCACAACTTTAACGCCAGTAGGTCAACAAAGGAGAATTTTTGCTCACAGGACCCCGCAGCTTAGAGGGAGCACTGGTGGGTAGCCGTGTTGGTCTGAAGCAACAGAAAATGTTTTGAGTCCAGTGGCACCTTGTAAGACCAACAAAGTTTAAATTCTGGATATAAGCTTTCGTGTGCATGCGCCCTCCTTCAGACAGATCTGAAGACATGCGCATGCACATGGAAGTTCGTATTCCGAATTAAACTTCGTTGGTCTTAAAGGTTCCACTGAGCTCAAAATTTCACAAAACTAAGCCAAAAGGCACAGAGGCGGGAGAAGTGAACTGGGTGCATCCACGGGGCGGTTCAGCCAGCCTTGCTGCCAGCCGCTCACTTGAGGAGTGGGCAACAGTTAGTCCTGAGCAGGCCACTGCATGACACAGTGTGTTGGACTGGAGGGGCCCTTGGCCTGATCCAACATCGGCTTCTCTTATGTTCTTATATGGAGGAGAGGTCCATCAGTGGCTATTAGGCACACGGTGTAGATAGGAACTCTCAGTCTGGGGCAAGGGATGCTCTGTATTCTTGGTGCTGGGGGGGGAGCAGTGGGAGGGCTTCTAGTGTCCTGGCCCCACTGCTGGACCTCCTGATGGCACCTGGTGTTTTCTGGCCCTGTGTGACACAGAGTGCTGGACTGGACGGGCCATTGTCCTGATCCAACATTGGCTTCTCGTATGTTCTTATATGGAGCAGTGGTCCATCAGTGGCTATTAGCCACAAGGCATAGATAGGAACTCTCAGGCTGGGGCAAGTGATGCTCTGTATTCTTGGTGCTGGGGGGGGAGCAGTGGGAGGACTGCTAGTGTCCTGGCCCCACTGCTGGACCTCCTGATGGCCCCTGGTATTTTTGGCCACTGTATGACACAGAGTGTTGGGCTGGATGGGCCATTGGCCTGATCCAGCATTGGCTTCTCTTAGGTTCTTAAGCCGTGTGACAATATAGAAAGAATTGGATAAAAACCAAATATTAACGTGTATGTGCGTACATATGTGTGCGTGTGTGTATAAACAAAACAAATCTAAAAGCACCTTGTGTTTTTTTCTGTGATGTGTTTCAGATATATCTTTCCGCTGGAAAGGTTTTACAGTTTACACATACATGACCCTGTGTTAAGGGTACCCTACAAGGTGTCTTTATTCAAGGCTGCAGACGTAATGCGGCAATCATTTCCACAAGGTGACAACGATTTCCACAATACGCAGCAATCACTCCAGGCACTGTTTTCTCGTGCTAGATTTGGCAGTGTGACAAACACCACCCCTTATAAATAAACCGGGTAAACCAGATTCCAAACCCAAATGTTTGCCGGGCCTTTTTAGAAAAAAAAAGAATCCCTGTTCGGAATTTTGGCAGAGCTGAAGCGTTTTCTCAGCCCAATTCACAAAAAACAAGGGAAGACCATGGAAGAGACGTGTGCTTGTGATCTTGCACAGTGTTCCCTCTAAGCTTCCCCTCCCCACAACAGACACCCTGTGAGCGATGCTCCCGCTAAGCTGAGTTAGTGTGAGCTAGCTCATGGTTTTTGAGCCTCCGGCTCACACATTTTTGTCTCCGCTCGGGAAGGATGGGCTCCAGAGCAAACTAATTTATGCAGCGGCCAAATCGCCCGCTCACAACTTTAATGCCAGGGGCTCACAAAGTAGAATTTTTGCTCACAGGACTCCACAGCTTAGAGGGAGGCATTGATCTTGAATATTCTTTTTTTTTTTTTGGGGGGGGGGGGAACCTGAACAAAATTTCGTTTTAATCCCCACTTCTGTTTTGCACCTTCCCCACGGCAGACACGCGAGACGCGGCTTTTTTGCTACGTTACCTCATGGCCGGCATACTTATCGAGTGACGGATGGAATAGCTGCTGCACGGAAGCATTGGGAGGAGAGGAGGAAAAGTTAAAAGCAGTTTTAAGACAGGCACACACACAGAAACACTGGAAAGCACCGAATCGGGCCATTCTTGGGCTCTTTTTGTAGCAGGAACTCCTTTGCATATTAGGCGACACCCCCTATTGTAGCCAATCCTCCAAGAGCTTACAGAGCTCTTTTTCCAGGGGCTACTGTAAGCTCTGGGAGGATTGGCTACATCAGGGTGTGTGTCGCCTAATATTCAAAGGAGTTCCTAATATGCAAAGAAGTTCCTGCTTCAAAAAGAGCCCTGGGTGACACACCCCTAATGTAGCCAATCCTCCAAAAGCTTACAGAGCTCTTCTTACAGGGGCTACTGTAAGCTCTTAGAGGATTGGCTACATCAGGGGGTGTGTGGCTTAATATGCAAAGGAGTTCCGGCTACAGAAAGAGCCCTGCTTGGGACCATTCACACAACCACCAAGTGCTTTCGGCAAGTTCCCCACCTGTAGGACTG
Organism: Gekko gecko; assembly: GCA_029375565.1. Classification (NCBI taxonomy): domain Eukaryota; kingdom Metazoa; phylum Chordata; class Lepidosauria; order Squamata; family Gekkonidae; genus Gekko; species Gekko gecko. The sequence continues at coordinate 181,218,559 of JAPDNY010000006.1, forward strand.
ATGGGGGAGATACAGAATATAGGGACCCCAGATCTTACGCCTTTGTTCTTAGCGTCCGAATTGGGGGGAGTACCAGAACGTGGGGACCCAGATCTTACACCCCGATGGGGAGGGTACAGAATACAGGGTCCCAGAACTTAACCCTTTATTGGTGTAAGGGACCCACCCTGATGGAGGGTTGTTGTTTTTTTTATACCCTGATGGAGGGTTGTTTTTTTTTAAAAAACAGAAAATAGGATCCCAGATCATACACATCTCTTCTTACGTCCCACTTTTAACCAGTACTTGAAAGCATGTGGCAGAAGCAACGTTTTAGGGATGGATTAGAATCCTAGAATCACAGAGTTGGCGGGAGCCAATACAGGCCATGTAGTCCAACCCCCCTGCTCAATGCCAGGATTGGTCCAGCAGAGCAAGGGTGCCAAACATAAGGCCCGGGGGGCTCTTACGCGCCCCTCGTTACAAATGAGTTTGATATCTCTGGCCTACAGCACCCCTGACGAGTGTCCGTCCAGCCGCTGCTTAAAGACGGCCAGGGTGGGGGAGCGCGCCACCTCCCGAGGCGGCCGATTCTCCACTGCACGGTACCACCGACTCCATCGATGAGTTCTCCCCCTCCTTCGCTTATCCTAAAACTGGGGTAGGCCAACTCCCCAGCAGCCTCACTTGCCTGACCAGAGCACATGGGGCTATTGTGATTGGCCCACAGGGCCAGATCTCCGCCCACGGAACTGAGGCACGGGCAGAGCTGCTGGAGCCGGAGGGGCAGGGGAAAGCAGTGGGCGTGGCTTAAGCCAGCCCCCGCCTCCCAGACCTGGGCAGGCCACCAAAGAGAAGACAAAAACCGCAGAGAGGGGCAGTACTGCTGGACATGGCTTGCGCCGAGCCATGCCTGCTAAACACAACCCTTGCCTCCCCGACCTGCTGACCCACGATTGTCCTCACAAGACAGACGCTGCATTTCCCCCCTAGGCTTCGGCCAAACGGGTTGCCTTCCCCAGTCTTAAAGCATCAGTTCACTGAGATCAGTAGGCTGTATCAAGCTTTTTCAGCCTTCAGGCACCTTTGGAATTCTGACACAGCGTGGCGGGCGTGGCCACAAAATGGCTGCCGGAGGAGGTGGAGCCAGCCACAAAACGGCTGTTGAAGCTTACTTTCAGTCACACAGGGAAGATCTTTTTCCTGTGGTGGCAGCTGCTGCCAGAGCGGCAGACAGCCAATCAAATCCCCAATCCCCGGCCTTTTGCTGGACAAAAGCCCCACCTGGCCCCATCCACTTCTGAAAAACACTTGGCGGGCACCGAGAAAAGGTGACCACGGACACCACGTTGGGGATCCCTGGGCGATATTATTAGTTCCATATATTCAAGGTTGTGCAGACTCTAATCTGGGAGAACTGGGTTTGATTCCCCCACTCCTCCACTTGCACCTGCTGGATGACCTTGGGCAAGCCACAGTTCTGTCAGAGCTGTTCTTGAAAAAGAGCAGTTTCTCTCCAAGCTCTCGCAGCCCCATCTAACTTGCAGGGTGCCTGTTGTGGGGAGGGGAAGGGGAAGGAGTTTGTCAGCCGCTCTGAGACTCGCTTGGGTAGTGAAGGGCGGGGTATAAATCCAATCTCTTCTTCTTCTTCTACCTCACAGGGAGTCTGTTGTGGGGAGGGGGAGGGGAGGAGTTTGTCAGCCGCTCTGAGACTCCCTTGGGTAGTGAAGGTGGGGTATAAATCCAATTTCTTCTTCTTCTTTAATGAAGTACTCTAAGCAAGAGACAGGTCCCTGCCCCAAGAAACCTCCAGCTAGAGTCTCCACACCACAGTATATTTATGTGTGGCATTGGAGGCCTTCGTTTAAAGGCTGCCTTCCAGATCCAGACTCTCAAAGCCCGGCTGCTGATTGAGGCAGGAAAGATTAGCCGCACTCTGCACAGCAGAAACGGGGCCAAGGAGACTGCAGTTCAGCTGGGTGGGAAGCGACGTTTGCTGGCGATCGAGCCAAGTCTCCCAATGGGGAAAATTTAAGAAAAGCCTTTTCACACTCTACCCTGCCCTAGAGAGAGAGGGAGGGGGAGAGAGAGAGAGAGAGAGATCTGGATCACCACCAAGGTCTGGTGCTGTACTCGCTCTGAGAGAGAGCCCCAACAACCGGCTGGGGTTGTCGACGCCGCAGAACAGAGAGTGCCAAAGTGGTCTTTGTCTGGCTTGGCTGCTCTTTTAACTGCCTGAGTGGCACTGAACACCAGAACCACTGCTAAGTTAATAGGGAGAGCAAATGACGGCAGCAACGGTGAGCTCCCGTCAAAGATGCGCGGAAGGCCACGGAGAGGAGGGTCCCTCTTGTTCGTTTCGAAGCGCAAAGCCACCTGATTCTGAACCTGTGCCACTGGTCCGCCTACCACTGGTCCGACGGTGACTCTCCTGGGTCTGGAACGGCTGTGTGTGTTTCCCCCCAGCCAAGCCGGTAATCGAGTGAAGGAACGAAAACCTCACTAAGTCTTATCAGAATTGCTGAGGACATTTTAGAAGAAGAAGAGATTGGGTTTATACACCGCCCTTCACTACCCGAAGGAGTCTCAGAGCGGCTTACAATCTCCTTTCCCCTACCCTCCCCACAACGGAGAGCTCTTTCGGGGACTGCCCCTGAGAGAACAGCTCTGAGAGAACTTGTGACTGACTCAAAGTCACACCAGCAGCTGCACGTGGAGGAGCGGGGAATCAAACCCGGTTCTCCTGGATTAAGGTCCACGCTCCTAACTGCTGCACTATACTGGCTCCACGTTTCTCCTGAGAAGGAACCACTCAAATAGCACGAGTTCGTTCAAAGTTAACCTCCAGATTGAGAGTCAGTGGAGCGGACTGGATGGAGTGCCGGACTAGGATGCGGGGGACCCAAGTTCGAATCCCCACATTCTGCCACGGGAGCTTACTGGGTAACCTTGGGCCGGTCGTGTGCTCTCAGCCTAACCTACCTCACAAGGTCGTTGTGAGGATAAAAAAGAGAGAAGGAGAGCTGATGTAAGCCACGTTGGGTTTTCCCACTGGAGAGGAAAGTGGAGTATGAATCAAGTAAATAAAACCAACGTTGTCCCCCGGAGAGGTCTATTCTGCTGGCTATCCACAAACTCTTGCTGGGTGACCTTGGGCCAGGCACACGCCCTCAGCCTAATCTACCTCACAGGGCTGTTGTGAGGATAAAACTGAGGAGAGGAGGAGGATGAAAGCTGCTTTGGGGTTCCCCGTTGGGGAAGAGAAGAGATTGGATTTATACCCCGGCCTTTCACTACCCAAAGGAGTCTCAGAGCGGCTTACGATCTCCTTTCCCTCCTCCTCCCCACAATCGACACCCTGTGAGGTAGGTGGGGCTGAGAGAGCTCTGACAGAAACTGCCCTTGAGAGAACAGCTCTGAGAGAACTTGTGGCTGACCCAAGGTCACACCAGCAGCTGCAAGTGGAGGAGTGGGGAACCAAACCCGATTCTCCCAGATTAGAGTTCACGCTCTTAACCACTACACCAAACTGAGAAAGACCAGATAGGAAATAAACTGCTCGCCGGCAAGTGGGAGGATAAAGCATCGGGCATCCGAGAATCTCAGCTTTCGCCTAAAAATTAAGGAAGCTTTCAAGCTCTGGAGTCACTCGGAATGACGTGGGCGGGATGTGCAGAGACAGCAGCCGTATCTGAGCCCTTCGTGACAACCTCCTTTGGTGACCCCCGTGTTTAAGGCCACATCTCTCCTCTTCTGGTGACCCTCCTATTCAAGGCCACACCTCTAGGGGGGAAAAGACCCATTGAACCAGGTTCCTCGCTGGTCTCTTCCCCGAATGCGGTCTTACCTAAAGGAATGCGAGAAGGGATGAGCCCTGGAGGAATCCACAGGCAGCAGGAAGAAGCAGAAGAAAAGGCCGGGTTAGGTGCAGATTGCAAACACGATGTTTCACACAATACCCAAAGCGAGAGAGAAGAGTTACGTTCCCCATGCGAGCATGCTGCAGAACCCGACAGAGTCAACCTTTGTTTAATACCACACCGACAACTCCCCAATCGCTCAGCGGCCAAAACACACGGCACATCTGCCAGCTTCCGGCTCTTCCGGGAGTGACACCAAAGAATTCGTCCGGTTACTTTAATCCAGACGAGTATCACCTGACCGGCAGGTCACGGGGCCGGTTCCCCGCCCTTCCCTGAGATCCCCGACAGACACACTGCTGGGAGAGGAGGGTGGAAGAAGAGATTAAAAGTTAGGAATAAGTCTGTGATGAAGGGTGTGGCCGCTTCCTTTCTTCTATGCAAGTTAACACCAACTTGGCAGGGAGTCAGTGTCTGAACTGGATAAACATATGGAGCAGAGGTCCATCAGTGGCTGTTAGCCACAAAGTATACACATGAATTCAGTCTGGGGCGAGTGATGCTCTGTGTTCTTGGTGCTTGGGGGGGGGGTCAACAGTGGGAGGGCCTCTAGTGCCCTGGCCCCACTGCTGGACCTCCTGATGGCACCTGGTATTTTTGGCCACTGTGTGACAGAGTGTTGGACTGGATGGGCCATTGGCCTGATCCAACATCGGCTACTCTTATGTTCTCATATGGAGCTAAGGTCCATCAGTGGCTATTAGCCACAAGGTATAGATAGGGACTCTCAGTCTGGGGCAAGCGATGCTCTGTATTCTTGGTGCTTGGGGGGCAACAGTGAGAGGGCCTCTAGTGTCCTGGCCCCACTGGTGTGATGGCACCTGGTATTTTTGGCCACTGTGTGACAGGGTGTTGGACTGGATGGACCACTGGCCTGACCCAACATTGGCTTCCCTTATATTCTCATATGGAGCTGAGGTCCATCAGTGGCTATTAGCCACAAGGTATAGCTAGGGACTCTGGGGCAAGTGATGCTCTGTATTTTTGGTGCTGGGGGGGGCAACAATGGGAGGGCTTCTAGTGTCCTGGCCCCACTGGTGGACCTCCGGATGGCACCTGGTCTTTTTGGCCACTGTGTGACATGGAGTGTTGGGCTGGACGGGCCATTGGCCTGATCCAACATTGGCTTCTCTTGTGTTCTTATGAAAAAGCTGCCAAAGATGTTGCAGATTCTGGCTAAGAAATCCAGCATGGACAGGAAAAGAAAGAGGGGGTTTCTCCACCACCTCTTCTCCAAGGAAGGAAAAAAAGAGGGGCTAGAACCTGGAGTAGTGGGTGATGGGCAGTGGCACCAGACGCCAACTGCTTTGGACAGTTGTAGGCCATGCTAAACCATACGGAGGTGGAGTCTGTCTGCTCCTTTGCAACACTCCAGCCATATTAAGAACACCAGAAGAGCCCTGCTGGACCAGACCAGTGGTCCCTCTAGTCTGGCATCCTGCCTCACACAGTGGCCAAACAGTCCCCCTGGAGGGCCAATGACAGGGCAGAGAGACAGAGGCCTTCCCCCGATGCTGCCCCCTGGCTCTGGAATCCAGCGGATCAGTGCCTCTGAACGAATGTGGAGGTCCCCCTCAGCCAGCACTGCCGGCAGCCATCGATAGGCTTCTCCTCCATGGATCTATCTAATCTCTTTTAAAAGATGTTTATTCCTGAGGCCTGGGCTCCATCCTCTGGTGGCGAATTCCACATTTTAACCACTCTCCGTGTAAAGTAGTATTTCCTTTTGTCCAGCCTGAACCTACTGCCCATCGATTTCACTGGATGCCCTCCAGTTCTAGTATTTTGGGAGAGGGACGAAAAAGTTCTCTTGGTCAGCTCTCTCCACCCCGTGCATCATTTTATAATGCTCTGTCATGTCCCTCCCCAACCTCTTCATCGACTCTTTTCTAAACTGAAAAGTCCCAGACTCTTTGCTCTTTCCTCATAGGGAAGGGTCCCCAACCTTCTCAAGCCTGCAGGAAGCTCTGGAATTCTGACACCACGTTGTGGGCGTGGCCACAAAAATGGCAACTGCAGGGGGGCGGAGCCGGCCACAAAATGGCTGCCATGGCTTCCCGCCAGCCGCACAAGTGAAGATCCTTGAGCTGTGGCGGTAGCTGCCGCCAAAGCAGCGCTTTTAAAAAATCCGCACCGCTGATCAATTCTCTAATGGTCAGTCAAGGGCTTTGCGGGGCAGACGCCTCTGCTGGCGCCACCCGCTTTCTAAAGACACTTGGCGAGCGCCAGAATCCTAGAATCATAAGAGTTGGAAGGGGGCCATCCAGACCATCTAGTCCAACCCCCTGCCCAATGCAGGACCGGCCTAAAGCATCTCTGACAAATATTCGTCCAGCCTCTTCTTGGAAGTTGCCAGTAAAGGGGAGGCTCACCACCACCTCCCTAGGTGACTGATTCCACCTTTGAACCACTCTGACTGTGAAAAAGTTTTCCCTAATATCCAGCCGAGACCTTTCTGTGTGTAATTTAAACCCGTTGCTTCGGGTCCTCTCCTATGCTGCCAACCGGAACAGCTCCGTGCCCTCCTCCAAATGACGGCCTCTAAAATATTTAAAGAGAGCAATCCTGTCCCCCCTTAACCTCCTCTTCTCCAAACTAAAGGCCCTCGGCCTTTCCTCGTAGGGCTCCGTCTCCAGACTCCTGATCATCCTCACCGCTCTCTTCTGCACCTTCTTGATTTTGCCCACATCCTTTTTGAAGTGAAGCCTCCAGAACTGCACACAGGACTCCAGGTGCGACCTCATTTGGAATACTGTGTACAGTTCTGGTCACCACATCTCAAAAAGGCTATTATAGCATTGGAAAAAGTGCTGAGAAGGGCAACTAGGATGATAAAAGGGTTGGAACACCTTCCCTAGGAAGAAAGGTTAAAATGCTTGGGGCTCTTCAGCTTGGAGAAACGACGGCTGAGGGGTGACATGATCGAGGTTTATAAGATTATGAATGGGATTGAGCAGGTGGAGAAAGAAGTACTTTTCTCCCTTTCTCACAATACAAGAACTCGTGGGCATGAAATTGCTGAGCAGTCGGGTTAGAACAAATAAAAGGAAGTCCTTCTTCACCCAAAGAGTGATTAACACATGGAATTCACTGCCACAGGAGGTGGTGGCAGCTGCAAGCATGGACAGTTTCAAGAGGGGATTACATAAACATATGGAGCAGAAGTCCATCAGTGGCTATTAGCCACAGGGTATAGATGGGAACTCTCAGTCTGGGGCAGGTGATGCTCTCTATTCTTGGTGCTGGGGTGGGGGGTCAACAGTGGGAGGGCTTCTGGTGTCCTGGCCCCACTGCTGGACCTCCTGATGGCCCTTGGTATTTTTGGCCGCTGTGTGACAGAGTGTTGGACTAGATGGGCCATTGGCCTGATTCAACATTGGCTTCTCTTATGTTCTTATGTTCTCTTAGGTGCGGCCTGACCAAGGCAGTATACAGAGGGGCTACGACCTCCTGCAATTTCAATGCAGGAGTCGGTGGTACCATGGCACCCGGGGGCACCGTGCCTGATCTAGACGACGCAAGGATGCCTCGAGACTGGCACAGATGAAACCAAGGTGAGACACCATCGGTTTGCACTGCCAGTGAGTGACCAGCGGCTCGTTCGTCCGTGATCGGACCTCAAAAACACACGGGTGGAACAAAGGGATGCATTTTGCTCAGCAAGAAGACAGGTTGAAGACAAGGCAATGGAGCCTCAAACATCACTCAGAGAGCCAACAGCCCCAAAAAACCCCAATACACACTTAAAGAGAAAAAAAGTTCACCACAAAACACACACTTCCAATCCTTTTTTAGTCTCTGATCACATAAGCCAGACCGGCAAACAAGGATATGCCTTCCGCCGCGGACGGGGGAGAACTAGGAGAGAAACCCTTTGCGGAGGGCCGTGCTAGACAAGAGGGCAAAAGTGTGTCAAGTTGGAGAGAGGACAATTTCCCCGTGGGTGCTTCACTGGCAGGTGGCATCCTGTTGTGCATGGAGACACGACGGGGAAGAGGAGAAGGTGGTGACATTAGAGAAACATCCTCATTAGTGTCTAGCTTTGCCCTCATTTCCCTCCAGTTCTCCAAAAGCACTCCCATGTTGGGAGGCGGACTGAAAATAAGGCAAAAAAATAAGCAATACAATTTCTAGGAGGCGGCGTGGAAGACTTCACCTTTTCGGCCTCACTGGGTCCCCGTCCCTGCTCTTTCAGGCTCTGCACTACTCTGCGTAAAACATAAGTTTTGGAGAATTTCCGTCTCTGAGGAGGCGCCCATTTGGGACACGGGGTTTGCCGGTCTAGTCTGGTTTTGTTTTTAAGAGCCACCCGGTTCACACCTTTCGCGTGGCATCTCCGAGCACTGCTAGCAATTTCCTGCTAACCTCCGCTTCAGGAAAAGCGCCGTGCCAAGACAAAGTTGTTTTCGAGTTCTGGATTGCTAGGGCCTGCACGGATGGAAATAAGAGCCTGTCTGTCTACAAGCCCCGGTCCAGGAAAGAATGACCTTAAGTTACACGAGTGGATTATCTGGCAACACTTCCGTTTCGGGAACAAACATGTCCATTCAACGTTCCCTCTAAGCTGAGTTAGTGTGAGCTAGCTCAGTTTTTTAGCCTCCGGCTCACACATTTTTGTCTTAGCTCAGGAAGGACGGTTCCAGAGCAAACTAATTTATGCAGTAGCCAAATCACTTGCTCACAACTTTAGTGCCAGTAGGTCACAAAGCAGAATTTTTGCTCACAAGACTCCCCAGCTTAGCGGGAGCATTGGTTCATTGGTAACTCCGCAAGGAAGAAGTTTGTCTGCGACGCCCGTACACTTTTAAATGCTGTTATGTGATCAGAGAGCTTTGTGCTTACCACCCAGGTATCCCCAGCCACAGAGGGAACGAAGAATCCCTGGAAAGAATCAGGGTAGCAATGAATTGGGGACTCAACTCTACTGGGCCATGTTAAGGATTTTCACAGTGAGGCAGCCGATATACAGGGCACCGGGAACAGGAAGCAGTTTGCCACTGGAATACGAATTCCCGGGGTGGGGAGTGTCAGTTGCTATTCAGAGGGCGGCCATGTTAGTCACAGAATCACAGAGCTGGAAGGGACCTCCAGGGTCGTCTAGTCCAACCCCCTACACAATGCAGGAAATTCACAAACACCCCCCCACACACACCTCCAGTGACCCCTGCTCCATGCCCAGAAGATGACAAAAAAACCACCAGGATCTCAGGCCAAACTGGCCTGGAGAAAAATGGCTTCCTGACCCCAAAGTGGCGATCAGCATTTCCCTGGGCGTGTTAAGAAAGGGCCACGAGAGCTAAGCACCGAGGCAACCCTTCCTGCCCTCCCTCTCGTGATCTGCCAAAGTTCACAGAATCAGCATTGCTGTGAGATGGCCATCTACTAGTCTCTGCTTGAAAACCTCCAGAGGAGGAGAGCCCGCCACCTCCCGAGGAAGCCTGTTCCACTGAGGAACCGCTCTGTCAGGAAGTTCTTCCTCTTATGAGGAAAGGCTGAGGGAGTTGGGTATGTTTAGCCTGGGAAAGAGAAGGTTTAGAGGGGACATGATTGCAGTCTTCAAGTATTTGAAGGGCTGTCATGTAGAAGATGGAGTGGATCTATTCTCTCTTGCTCCGGATTGCAAGACTGGATCTAATGGGTGGAAATTACAAGGGAGTCGTTACCGGCTTAATATCAGGAGAAACTTCCTGACTGTAAGAGTGGTTGAGCAGTGGAACAGACTGCCTCGGGAGGTGGTGGATGCTCCTTCGCTGGACGTTTTCAAGAGGAGACTGGACAACCATCTCTTGGGTATGTTGTAGGTATGTAGGGGTTTCGGCTGTGTTCCTGCAGAGTGCAGGGGGTTGGACTAGATGGCCTGCAAGGTCCCTTCCGACTGTAACATTCTATGATTCTATGATTCTATGTTTAGCCGAACACTCTTTTGATTTAATTTCAACCCGTTGGTTCTGAGCCGACCTTCTGGGGCACTGGTCGGCAGTGGTCAAGTCATTTCGAGTCCAGCAGCCCTTGGGAGCCCAGCAAGATCTCCATCAGAGCTGAAGGGGACGTTGACTCTCAAAAACTCATACCCCTCAAAAAAAAAAAATCTGTTGGCCTCTATGATCACAATTATTCCAGACTCCATAGCTGCAGCCTACGTCTTCAAAGTAAGTTAATACTGAGCTGCTCGTCTGTTTTGAAACCCGTATCTCAGCTGGAAACACCCAGCAATACAGAGCCGTCACCTGTTACATTCTAGAGCAAGGGTGCCAAACATGCGGCCCGGGGGCCGGATCACGCCCCTGGAGGGCTTCTATCAGGCCCACAGCGTCCTCTGCTTCTTCTTCCAGTTCTGCTGCTGCTGCGTCATCATAGGGTTGCAGCTTACAGAGGCACACCTGAACAGCATACTCAAGATTGCAACAGCACAGACATTTCGATGCAATAATTCAGAGCAAGGGGTGCCCGTTATCAGACACTGTTAAATAAACAAAATATTGCAAGGGTGCTAATATTTTAAGCATGTTTTTATTTTAAGTTAAAAAAAAAACCCCTTTGTGCTTGCGTCCTTTATAAAGTTTATCTCTCTGCTACCTGGCATTACCTTTTATGGCACACACGGCCCGGGGCCCAACAAGGTCTCATTTATGTCAGATCCGGCCCTCGTAACAAATGAGTTCGACACCCCTGCTCTGGAGGAACACCAGATGTGTCCCTCACCAGCTATGGCATCCTCAGATTGAAGTGTCTCGTGCAATTTGCAATCGATCCCAAAGCGAGAAGCGTCCAGAGAGCTTGGAAGGTCACTCGGTACCAGGGAAATCCTGGACACGATAATGCCTCAGGAGGTTCACGGCACGAGGCTTACGTAATTCATGCTGAATAAACTCAAAACCATTTGACCAGCTTGAAAACAAAACACACACACACACACACACACACTGCGGTCAACTTACCATTCAAACAATAAATCACAAAAGCCATTAACTGAATTTACGCCAGGGAGGGAGGCGCATGCCAGTTTCAAAGACTATTAGCGGGCGATGGAATTAAATTCTAAAGCACAGTAATCCATTACTTTGGGAACTAACAAAGCTGCACAAATACGGGTGCATGAGAACAGTACTGAAGAGCTCCGACGGGTTTTTAAGTTCAAAACCCCGGCAACAGAGCAGACACAGTTACATGAGTTTCTGGTTCGATAATCAAGACGCGCCCAGAACCATGCTGGCTAAAAACCAGTTCTGTGAATTTTAACAACCCGGCTGGCGCTTGTGCAAGGGCATTCGGGCTCCAAGGAACATTGGAGAATGCTGAAGTAACAGGCAGTTGACTATCATCTCAGCCCGCTAACTGCGGGAGCCCTACTTATGGGGGTCTTCAACCTACTGGTCGCCAAGTCCCTCCTGCTGTGTCAAGACCTCTTGCAGAGCCGCTTTTTGCTGCGGTGCAAACAGGACCATCAGGTATGGTCAATCAGCGGGGAACTTCTGCGTGCTAAGCGGAGTATAATGATTTCTTGTTTTGGTGTGTGTGTGTTTCTTTAAATGTTTATGGTTTGACTGCAGTAATGTAAGGAGAGTGATAGAGGGCGACAAGTGTGCTGTGATTGGCTGATGACTCAGAGTGTGGGAGTCTATGAGGAGATTCTGTGTGTGACGTTTGGAGAGAGAGCATAGTCTGTGTGACTATGGGAGATTTTGAGTCTATTCTGCGTGAATAAGACAAAGAGTTTTGCCTGTGTGGCTATATATGAGAGAGAGAGATTAGACTGAGTGTCGAAGCCTGTCAGAGTGGAGTTTGGAGTTTGAGAGACTGTTTGTGACACCAAGCTTTGCCAGTTATTTTTACAAGTTCCTTACTTCAGCAATAGTTCAAAATAACCAGAAACCTATTTTGTTCTTTATTAAATTAATCATTTTTCATTTAAACTTATCCCAGCAATCAATCATTTTTCATTTAAACTTATCCCAGCAATCAGAATAGTCCTTCCTCAGGGCCACATAGTCCTCTGAAGTGCCCAGACCCTAGGACATACTATCAAAAGAGAGAGAGAATTGGAATTTTTAATTCCTGGTGGCAGCAGAAATCTCTAGATTTTTTGTATATTGTAATTGCAAGTAATAATATTATAAGATTATTTTCCTATTTCCTTGTTTCAGATTTTTTTCCCTGTAATATTGGTTTGAAGGCTTTTATACACTGTGAGTGCTACATTAAGGATTTTTCCTTCTAAGAGTCTTCTGTACACTATGAGGTAAAAAAATCTCACCTGTTAGTATTCAGAACATGGGTCTGACTGTAATATATGATCATAATTATTTGGTTTTATTTGTAATTGTGGTAGTGTGAACTTCTTGAAGAAGAATTATCGAAACGAAGATCAAAATCCGGAGTCTTCATCCATTTTGTCTGTGTACCATTTATGGACTTGTACTACTTATGGACCTGCACATTATATGATGTAATTTGGTTTCACTGATATACATGGTCCCCTATTATATACATTGACTTTTGTGCATAACTTCTGGAGCGCTTGTGGTCTGCGTTATTTGTGCAGTGCTTGCCTACTGGCTGTATATTGTATACTGTGATATCGCATTTGTTAATGGCAGCAGAAATCTACCAAGTTCACGGACACCGAGCATGTTTTAAAAGTAAAACCGTCTCCCCAGTAAGCGAGGACGACACACAGAGGCTCTACTAATGAACCACAGGCCTCTCCTAAATGACGCTGGCTTATCAAAGTCAGTATTGCCTACTCTGACTGGTTAACAGCACTCAGGGTCTCAGACCAAGGTTTTTCACATCACCTAATACCTGCCCTGGTCCTTTTAACTGAAGATGCCGGGAATTGAACCTGAAACCTTCTGCATGCCAAGCAGGTTCTCTACCACTGAGCCAGAGCCCCCTTCCCTCAACTCTCCAGAGTCTAAGGCCTTTCACATCACCTATCTCCTGGTCCTTTTAACTGGAGATGCCGGGGATTGAACCCGGGACCTTCTGCGTGCCAAGCAGAGGCTCTTCCACTGAGCCACGGCCCCTTGGCACCACAGGGGAACAAGAAGGAGAGTGCCTAGAACGTTACCTCATGTCTCCCAGTTTCCGGCTGATGACGGAACCCACGTTGGAAAGGGCGGCTGAAGTCTTCTGGCCCGCTTGCGACAGCGTCTCCTGCGTCTTCTTGTAGCTAGGCGAGAGAAACAAGGGCTCGTTAACAGCTGAAGGCCATAATTATGGGATTGAGGGGGGAGAAAGGGTTCAAGCAGCAAGGGGGGGGAAGCAGATAGGAAAATGACACCCCGCGTGGAAAAGAGACGACACCGAAGCCTCCTACGTTGTGTGGCAACCCGTTCTGCAGAGCAGGAGAGAGAGAGAGAGAGAGAGAGAGGCTCAAAACTATGTGCTTGCAGAAAAAGAGGTGCACGTGTAGCCCTGCCGGGGATGCCGGCGCATTGACGATGCATTTGCTGCAGCTCCGGAAACAACCCCAAAGACGGAGCCGCTTTGGTTAGCAAGCTGAAAAGGGCCCAGCGTCACTCTAGCCAGTCTTTTAATGCCATCGCAAAGTTGTTTAGAAACAGCACCGAGGCTGTGTTTGCCTTGGCTCCCACGCCTCCCTGGCCAACTGTTGATCTTTCCTCTCTTCACGCATGGGATCAAAAAGAGATTAGGCTGTCCCAGCTCTGCAAAAGGCTACGCCCTTTTCTTCCTGCACCTCGCAAAAGCAGGTCTTTCCTGCCTCCAGGAAATCCCTAAAACAAACCTTCAGAACTCAGAAGGGGTTTTTTTTGGGGGGGTGGGGGGTGGAAGGAGGCACAGGGAGAAATGCAAGAGCTAACGGGTGATATTAAGTTAACCCAGAGAAGAGCCAGCACGGCTTCTGCTACTTAAGAAGGAAAATATGCCCCAGCAGTTACCAATAACCCCTGCTTAACCAGGACCTGCTTGCTTTTAACAGGAGAATGGAAGCAAATCGATTTGTGTGCGTTAGATGCAATTTAACACACACGATTTAAAATAATAGAATCACAGAGTTGGAAGGGACCCCCCAGGGTCATCCAGTCCAACCCCCTGCACAAGGCAGGAAATGCATAAATACCTCCCCCCCCATCCCACACACACAGTGACCCCTGCTCCACGCCCAGAAGGTGGCAAAAAATCCTCCAGGATCTCCATCCAAACTGGCCTGGAGAAAAATTCCTTCCTGGCCCCCAAAGCGGTGATCAGCATTTCCCTGGGCGTGTAAGAAAAGGGCCAGAAGAGAATTAAGCACTGAGGCAACCCTTCCCTGCCCTTCCCTTCTCGTGATCTGCCTCAGTTTTACAGAATCTGCATTGCTGTCAGATGGCCATCTAGCCTCTGCTTGGAAACCTCTTAAGAAGGAGAGCCCACCACCTCCCGGGGAACCCTGTGCCGGTTTCAGCCGGGAGGGCGGGGAAGAAATTCGAAAAATAAAAAATAACTTGTTGAAGGCTTTCACGGCCGACGTTCATTAGTTGCTGTAGATTTTCTACAGCAACTGAATAAATGTCAGGAAGTTCTTCCTAATGTTCAGACAAAAAGTCTGTTGATTTAATTCCAGCCTGCTGGTTCTGGCCTGACCTTCTGCGGCAACGGAAAACAACTCCGCAACCCTAGGAATCAAGTGACCTCCAAAATGTCCTCTCATTAGCAGCCTTGCTCCGGTCTTGCAAACTGAGCGGTGTGGCTTCCTTTATACAGTCCACCCATCTTATGTTGGGTCTCATTTCCCCCCCCTGCAAATCACTTCGCTGGGATTAAATTCCGGGATCTCTGCAATGCCAACCCAGAGGCTCAGATGGCGGAGTCTACGGTTTAGACCTAACCACGGTATTTTGAACGACACTGTACGAGTACTCTCTTTCCCAGAACACCACAGGGAGGACGAGATTCAAAGGGGTAACTAAAGCTGAGCGGCTTCGGATCTCGTCCTCTCCTTGACTTCCTTTGGAGCACTGGTGTAGAAATAGCAAGTCCTGTAAACAGTCTGAAATCTAAAGCTAAAGCAAAATGCAAAGCTGACTTATGAGGACTAATAATCAGGGCTCTTTTTGTAGCGGGAACTCCTTTGCATATTAGGCCACACCCCTTAATGCAGCCAATCCTCCAAGAGCTTACAGAGCTCTTGGAGGACTGGCTACATTAGGGATGTGTGGCCTAATATGCAAAGGAGTTCCTGCTAAAAAACAGCTCTGCTAATAATCTATCTGGAGACCAAGCCTTGGGAAGGTTCAGGCTGGAGGAGGTTGAGGGGGGACAGGATTGCTCTCTTGAAGTATCGGAAGGGCTGTCCCGTAGAGGAGGAGGGCAGGGAGCTGTTCCTGCTGGCAGCAGCAGAGGAGAGGACTTGCGAGAATGGGTTTAAATTAAATGCGGGACGATACTAGCTGCATATTAGGAATTTATTTATTTTTTTTGCAGTAAGAGTAGTTCAGCAGTGGAATCCTCTGCCTGGGATCTTGGGCTTGCCCCACAGAACACTGTTATCCGGGGATCTCCAACACGGTGCCCGTGGGCACCACGGGACCTGCTGACCACCTTCCTCGTGCCTGCCGATTTGTTTTCAGAAAGCAGAAGAGACCAGGCGGGGCTTTTGCCCAGGAAGCTTCTGACTGGCCGTGGGAGATTTGACTGGTTGTGCAGATTTTTCAAAAATGTTGCTTTGCAAGCAGCCCCTACCCTCCTGCAAAAGGACCTTCACTGTGTGTCTAAAAGTAAGCTGTGGCAGCCATTTTGTGGCTGGCTCCGCCTCCCGCCGCAGCAGCCGTCTTTGTCTGTACCCACCGCACTGTGGCAGCATTCCAAAGGTGCCCACAAGCTCGAAAAGGTTAGGGACCTCTGCTCTTATCACTCACACGCAGACTCAGCCCCTCCAGCCATGTGGCATGCACCAAAGCCTCAGCCCTGCGTGCAAATCTAGCTGGGAACGGATTCGCGTGTCATGAACGGAGGCACTCGGCAGCTCCGGAAGCCTTCCAGGGTGGCTCCGACGACTGCATCCAGAATGACTTCCTGCAATAGTTCTCAGGCAAGAAACGAGTGCAAAACTTCCGGCTCTGCCAGGATATACCCACAAGACATGGACCGAGTCCTACAAAATTACATTGCCTGTGAACTGTAAGGAACTGCAGGGGTGGAAAAGGCCATTTACTTGAGCAGGGAAAGCGGCAAAGCTCACCGTTGTAGCAAGTTCTGACCAAAGTATCCCTTCCTTTAGATTCTGAACTGCCACCAGACAGACAGCTCGGATTTCAATGAGAGGGCGAATTTCAAAAACCAATCTGTCAAAACCTCAGGAAGGGCTAGGGGGGAAAAGCCATGCTCTTCCGGAATGCCATTTGCCTCCGCTTCTAGCGGCGAGTATTGCAAATCTAGGAGCACTTACTGAGCCATATCAGCGGAAAAAGACCACCTTAACAAAGTCTGGCAGCTTTAAAATCGCCTGTCGTAAATTACTCCAAGTCATTTACTACAAGATGCTATCTTATACTGAGTTACAGCCTCAGTCTATTAAGTTTGAGTCTAGTGGCACTTTTAAGACCAACAAGTTTTATTCAAGTTATGAGCTTTCGTGGGCACGCACGCTTCTTAGGAAGTGTCAAAAGTGGTCTATTAAGGTCAGCATGTCTATTCTGACTGGCAGCAGATCTCCAGGGTCTAAGACAGAGCTCTGTCCTCTCACCTATTAGTTTACTTCTTCACCCAAAGAGGGATTCACACATGGAATTCACTGCCACAGGAGGTGGTGGCAGCTACAAGCATGGACGGCTTCAAGAGGGAATTGGATAAACATATGGAGCAGAAGTCCATCAGTGGCTATTAGCCACAAGGTATAGATAGGGACTCTGGGGCAAGTGATGCACTCTATTCTTGGTGCTTGCGGGGGGGGTCAACAGTGGGAGGGCTTCTAGTGTCCTGGCCCCACCACTGCAGGACCTCCTGATGGCCCCTGGTATTTTTGGCCACTGCGTGATACAGAGTATGGGACTGGATGGGCTACTGGCCTGATCCAACACTGGCTTCTCTTCTGTTCTTGACGGGAGATTCCAGTGGGTGCATGCAGAAGACACCAGGGCTCAAAATAGATGCTTTGTCACCTAACCACTGCCCCTCCAGAACTTGCACAGCTCTGGAGGTGCAGATCCAAGGCACAACATGCTGGGGCCTTCCTCCGGCACCAACCCCACTGGAGTGAATGGGACGTTTGGAGATGTCAGGTATCCCTGCCATAGGGGTGCAGGGAGGAGATGGGCTGTCAATAAAATGTATCTGTTTTCTGTTGGTATGCGGGGAGGTGAGAGGTTGCCTGGGAGACCGGGTTATCTCCACCTCACCCAGGCCTAAATGGCCTTGGAGCCAGGCTTGATGTCTACTTTCACTTTTCTAAAGACAACAGCCAGGCATGGGAACCTTTGCTGGGTGGGAACGTAGTAATTTAGCACCTCTTAGTTTTTCCCGCGCGCGGGCTTGCTATCTATTGGTAGAGCTTGGGGGGGGTTCGCCCCCTCTTAGAGTATAACCCCAAGTGCTTCATGTATTCAAGTTATTCTTAACAATGTTCCTGTACTAGTGCTTCAGCACTGCAGTCTAATAAATACTATCCTTATTTCATCAAATGAGGCCTGGTGTTTTAACTGACTAGCTGAGGGTCCTGACAGTTTGTTAAGAATCACTTTCAGTCGGGACTGGTCGGAAACCCGTGGCCCGCAACATGAGCGACGGTGAAGAAGACACTCTCCCGAACATGAATACACATCAGGCTGCCTTATGCTGAGTCAGACTACCAGTCCATCTAGGTCACTATTGTCTACTCAGACTGGAAGCCGCTTTCAGACTGCTGGCTCAGGGTTCCCGACGCGGTGCCCTCTCCTGGTGCCTGCCAAATGTTCCTAGAAAGTGGGTGGAGCCGGGGGGGGCTTTTGCCCAGCTGGCCTTCTGATTGGCTGCGCAGATACACTGGTTCAGCGGCCACTGCCATCAAACTATTGGTTTTATTCTCCCGCACGCTCCTCTTTCACAGTGCATTTTTTAAACTTCCTGCTCCTGTCCCTTGCATTTGGACTTTCTCTGTGTGCAGCCCCGCCTCCTGCGGCGGCCATTTTGTGGCTGGCTCCGCCTCTTGGGGCGGCTGTTCCGTGGTTACTGCCACCACCCTGTGCCGGAATCCCAAAGGTGCCCACAGGATCAAAAAGGTTGGGGACCCCTGCGCTAGCTCCTGATTGCCAGTAAAGAGGCTTAAGTAAGGAGAGCCAAAAACCACAGAAGGTCCGTGATGAAGACTGCAAGAACGAAGAGCTAATCCACAACTAACAGGCCACCTGAACAAACATCTGAACAGGAGGCCGCATACTAGTCACAGCTGCTTTGAACTGTCTGTTTACCGGTATATAAGCACGGCAACTGGGCACAAGGGACTGCAGCATATTAAGTCCCTTCGGTTAGCTCATAAACTAGACCTGCTCACAGCGACTTTGATTTATCTGTCATGCACACTGTTACAACACTTCTTGCAACGTGGTCGTCTTGCCTGACTGTGGGGCCTGTTTATGCTACCTAAGTTAACCTCTAACCGGTGGTTTCTTCACTGAATCCAGCCTCCCCCTCCCCGTAAACTAACACGCACACACAATTTGCAATTTGTTTGCCCAGAGTAATCGAAGTCCGGAAGTAAAGAAGACGAAGTGGGAACTTTCCATAAGGATTCAACACTAGCTGCTATGGTATTTAAGTTATTTAAATTTACATTCCTTAAGTCATTCAATTAAATAAATAGAAACAGTTGTTGATCCTGCCCTTTGGAACTAGCTCCCTGATAAGGCCTGTGCTCAGATGTGCCTGCGTCCTACAGGCGTGTAAAGCCACACTATATGCCCGTCCGGCCTTTCCTTAAATTTTGTGGAAACCGCCCCACTGCCTGCATCTGGTAATTGTTGGCTGGCTTACCCCCCAGGAATTTGCTCTTTACATTTATTGATGTTTTATGGGTTTTTTATTCTTAACTAGCACGTGCTATTTTACTGTTTAGATGAGTTTTACTGGCAGATTATTGTAGAATGTTTTATTGTAAACTGCTCTGAGATCATATAGGAGAAGTTGCACTACACAAATGTAAAACAAAACACATTAAGGCAAATTTAGGGCCCAGTGGCACCTTTGAGACCAACAAGTATTATTTGAAAAAGAAGGAGATTGGATTTATACCCCACCCTTCTCCCTTCAGTGGACAGCGGAAGACAGGAGGGCCTGGCGTGATCTGGTCCATGGGGTCGCGAAGAGTCGGACTCGACTGTGCGACTGAACAACAACAACTTCACTACCCAAGGGAGTCTCAGAGTGGCTTACAAACTCATTTTCCCTTCCCCTCCCCACAACAGACACCCTGCGAGGTAGATGGGGCTGAGAGAACTCTGACAGAAACTGCTCTTTTTCAAGAACAGCTCTGGCAGAGCTACGGCTTGCCCAAGGTCATCCAGCAGGTGCAAGTGGAGGAGTAGGGAATCAAACCTGGTATGCCTTGCACACGAAAGCTCATACCTCGAATAAAACTTTGTCGGCCTTAAAGGCGCCCCCGGACTCTGAATTTGTTCTACGGCTTCAGGCCAACACGGCTGACCACCCGGATCTAGCTACATTAAGACAGTTCAGTCTGACCCTACCCACAAATAGCAAGGACTACGCGCACTACAAAAAAATTAAAATGCTAGCCCCCAAATATATTCTGTACTGTGCATAATTATACAAAAGGCATTGTCTTTATTTTAAATTATTCCACCAGTTTTGTTCTCTTGCATAATTTATAACTGGACCATTTATACCTGGCCTTTCCCCGTGATGCAGGGAGGCTTACAATAATAATGTACTCTGGTTTGCTAGACCAGGGAGGGGCGGATGCTCACGCAATATATCCCCAACCACTGGAAGCCTTGTGCAATCTACTCTCTGCCTTTTGAAACCTCAAAAAAACCCAAAAAACCCCGATAGGCATTGTCTTCAGAAATCATAAGGACCAGGAACAAGGCTTTTGTTTAAAAAATGAAAACTGAGTTGCGTAGGAAGCGGAACTTCCCGTCCACTGCTACGTTACGCGCTTTCCTGAAGTCCTGCAGCGTCATAGCACGTACACAGCCCCGTCCATAGCTTATCTGTTGGGCTTGGCTTACTCAAAGCCTACCAAAAGAAGCCCCGGGGAACGGATGAACCATCTTATTTCCATCATGGCCCGGGGCAAATGCCACTGGAAGTCCACGACACCAGGAAAAGTTCGTGCCCCCCCCACCAATCATTTGCCAACCAGAGTAGTTCTTTCCGCTTTCCCGGCAAACAAGCAGGATTGACAGGACGGGTCGAAGCAAGGGGGATGGTTAGCGCAGGGAAGGAACTGTTAGTCGCGGCTTGCTGCTACAGGGGGTGGGGCTTTACGCCAGAGGTTAAGACACTCACGCTTCTGATTGGGTTAATTTCTCATTCCAGTCCTCCAGTGTGCTGCTGGCCGAAACGTATCTACAAATACAACGGAGGTTAGAGAAGGGGGCCGATACCTTTCTTCCACAGCACGCCAAATCACAAAGCTTGCAAAGGCTAAAGCTACGGCTTTTTCTTTTTCTTTTTTAAAGGTAGTGGCGCAGTGTTCCCTCTAAGCTGGGCTAGTGTGAGCTAGCTCGCAGTTTTCCAGCCCCCGGCTCACACATTTTTGTCTTCGCTCAGGAAAGGTGGCTCCAGAGCAAACGAACTGACACAGTAGCCAAACCGCTTGCTTTAATGCCAGTTGCTCACAAAGGAGAATTTTTGCTCACAAGACTCCACAGCTTAGAGGGAGCACTGATAGCGGGTACAGAACATTAGAACCCAGAAAACTCCACCAGAAAATGCACAATGAATCCCAAGAAGCCTTGTCCAGAGAGATTACTCAGAGGTGTGTGTGGGGGGGTGTATTTGTGAATTTCCTGCACTATGCAGGGGGTCAGACTAGATGACCTTGGAGGTCCCTTCCAACTCTATGATTCTACTATTTCCCACGTGCCTTCTTATGGAACGGTCTCGCCTGAGGAAGTCAGGACGGCTCCCGCTCTTTCTGCAAACTATGCCAAACAGAATTATTCAAGAGGGCTTTTCTGTGGGGGCAATAGGGCTGCGCTGTACACAATGGTGCACAGACGTACGTCGATAAACGGTTGGGGACTGCGGTCTACACTGCTGCGTCTCGCTTGCCGTTATGCAATTTTTGCAACGCATCGTGGTTCACGTTAACGCTTACGCTACGCTTCAGTTCTTTCGGGTGGTTCCAGACTTCTAAAACCCTAATTTATTTATTGTCAAATTTATACCCCGCTCTCCTAGCTAAGGGCGGCTTACAGAAGAACAGAAACAACACTAAGTGAAATATCAATAACCCTAAAACCATATAAAACAATTTCAACATTAAAAAGTGCTAACAGACGGTGATCCTAACGCTATTAGAAAAACGACGATTTGAAATTAAATTCGAGATGGCGGTCGAACTTCAGTGTACCGTCCTAGGGGTCGACCCAGATCTAACATTGTGCGGCTGGCTTAGGCTGTTTTGATGCACTGTTTTCGGCCTTGGCCCTGGTGAACACTCTTCCAGGAGAGATCGGGGCCCCCACGGGATCTGGTACAATTCCGCAGGGCCCCGAAAACAGAGCTGTTCCGCCGGGCCTATGGTTGAGGACAGCACTGGGCCTCTAGTCGGTAAGCTATAATCCATTTCCGGCCACCCCCTTCCTACCCTCTTCCCCCCAATCCCCTTCTTAGATGTCTGTAGATTGCCCCCTAGACGAGTTTTTACACCTTGGACTGCAAGGAGATCAAATCAGTCGATACTAAAAGAAATCAACCCTGACTGTTCCCTGGAAGGCCAGATCCTGAAGTTGAAGCTCAAATACTTTGGCCACCAAATGAGAAGGGAGCATTCACTGGAGAAGACCCTGATGCTGGGAAAGATTGAAGGTCAAAGAAGAAGGGGACGGCAAAGGATGAGATGGTTAGACAGTGTCATCGATGCACCGAACATGAAATTGAGCAAACTTCAACAGACAGCAGAAGACAGGAGGGCCTGGCGTGACCTGGTCCATGGGGTCGCAAAGAGTCGGACTCGACTGTGCGACTGAACAACAACAACTTTTTTTAGTCACTGTTCGATTGGTTTTATTGTATTTATAATTGAATCATAGAATGCTAGAGTTGGAAGGGACCTTGCAGGTCATCTAGTCCAACCCCCTGCACTCTGCAGGAGCATAGCCGAAAGATAGCCCTACATACCTACAACATACCCGAAAGATGGTCGTCCAGCCTCCGCTTGAAAACGTCCAGGGAAGGAGCATCCACCACCTCCCGAGGCAGTCTGTTCCACTGCTCAACCGCTCTTACAGTTAGGAAGTTCCTCCTGATATTTAGCCGGTAACGACTCCCTTGTCATTTCCACCCATTATTAGATCTAGTCTTGCAGTCTGGAGCAAGAGAGAATAGATCTGCTCCGTCTTCTACATGACAGCCCTCCAAATACTTGAAGACTGCCATCATGTCCCCTCGAAGTCTTCTCTTTCCCAGGCTAAACATACCCAACTCTTTCAGCCTTTCCTCGTAAGATTAGGATTCCAACCCTCTCACCATCCTGGCTGCCCTCTTTTGGACACGCGCGTTTGAGTATGTGTAAGTGATGTTTTAGAAGGTTAAAACGGTATATTTATCTGGTATGGTTATAACTGTCGTCACCCTCTCTGAGCCCGTGATAGTGGGTTATAAATTTAATAAAATAAATAAAATAAAATAAATACTGGACACCCCATTTAGTCAACTGTATTGACTCGCTCTGTAATCCACCTTGAGTCTCTGCAAGATAAATACAGCACACGAATAAATACACTTCCTTTTCGAGCCTGCTAGCTTCCCCAATGCAGCAGTCCGTGGGCAAGGGAGAAAGGCCATCATCGCCCAAGACTTAGTGTTTTGGTCTACGAGAATCAGAAGATATACGCAGCAGAACCAAGCATACATCAGCACAGCTGCTGCCCCGCTGCTTTCTAAGGCAGGATGAACCACGCCCCCCTTTACAAAATCTGCTTAAGGATACTTGTATTTACCAATGACCTCTGTTTTAGTCCAGTCTCTCCCCTCCACCTATCAGTTGGGTGGATAAGAACATCAGAAGAGCCCTGCTGGATCAGACCAGTGGTCCATCTAGTCCAGCCTCTTGTCTCACACAGTGGCCAACCAGTTCCTCTGGAGGGCCAACAACAGGGCAGAGAGGCCGAGGCCTTCATAAGAACATCAGATGGGCCCTGCTGGATCAGACCAGTGGTCCATCTAGTCCAGCCTCCTGCCTCACACAGTGGCCAACCAGCTCCTCTGGAGGGCCAACAACAGGGCATGGAGGTCGAGGCCTTCATAAGAACATCAGAAGAGCCCTGCTGGATCAGACCAGTGGTCCATCTAGTCCAGCATCCTGTCTCACACAGTGGCCAATCAGCTCCTCTGGAGGGCCAACAATACAGCACAGAGGCCGAGGCCTTCATAATGACCTAAGAAAAACCCTGCTGGGTCAGACCAGTGGTCCATCTAGTCCAGCCTCCCGTCTCACACAGTGCCCAACCAGTTCCACTGGAGGGCCAACAACAGGGCAGAGAGTCCAAGGCCTTCCCCTGATGTTGCCTCCTGGCCCTGGGATTCCGAGGGTTAGTGCCTCTGAATGTGGAGGTTCCCCTCTGAAACCATGGCTAGTAGCCACAGATAAACTTATCTACTGAATCCCCTTTTAAAGCTGTTTGTTCCGGTGGCCATCGCTCCATCCTCTGGCGGCGAATTCCACATTTTAATCACTCTCTGCGTAAAGTAGTATTTCCTTTTGTCCATCCTGAACCTACTGCCCATCAGGCTCATTGGATGCCCTCCAGTCCCCCCATTTCGGGAGAGGGAGTAAAAGTTCTTTGTCAACTCTCTCCACCCCATGCAGAATTTTACGAACCTCTATCATGTAACCCCCACAGTAGACAATTCTCTACACCGAAAAGTCCAGCCTCTTCAGCCTTTCCTCACAGGGAAGGTGGTCCAACACCCCCTCCCCTAATTATCTTGACTGACCTCCTCTGTACTTTTCCCTTTTAAGCTTTTGCTTTCTTCCGGGCACTGCAGATATCTTTACGCAATTCAACGTTTGTCAGCATCCTTTCAACACACGCACACACACCATTTTTAAATTACTGTAAAACTGCTTCGGGGCTCGGGGTAGTGGAAGGTACACAAGAATACTGGCTAAGAGCCAACTGGCGTTGTGCAGGCCCAGTTTCTACTGCAGACCCACAGCACGGGCTTTCCCTGTAGAAGAGGTGGTACGTCTGCTTAGGCTGGGGTAAGCAAGCGTTAAGGGGGGGAAACAGCTACACCTTAATGTACGTTTGTACACAGTCGTAAGCGGGGGGAAAGGAACTCAACTCAAACTATATAGAATTAAGTACCCGTGATGTCATTTGTTTGACCACTGAGGAAGGCCAGTGGGCCAAAACGTGGCTAAGGTAAAGGTAAAAGTTTCCCTTGCTCGAAAGCCAGTCAAATCTAACTCTAGGGGGCGGTGCTCATCTCCGTTTCCATCCCGAAGAGCCAGCACTGTCCGAAGACATTTCTGTGGTCATGTGGCCGGCGTGACTAAATGCCGAGGCACACGGAACGCTGTTACCTTCCCACCAGAGCGGTACCTATTCATCTACTTGCAGTTTCTTGCTTTCGAACTGCTAGGTTGGCAGGAGCTGGGGTCAGAGACAGGAGCTCACTCCATCACGCGGCACTAGGGTCTCGAACTGCCGAACTACAGACCTTCCGGTCTGCAGCTTCAGCGCCTTAACCTCTGAGCCGCCACCGCGGCCCCAAAACGTGGCTAGTCGGGTTCAGTTATGGTTATTTCTGACTGTCAATTTTTTTTTAAAAAAGAAAATGTTATCAATTAAATTTGTCTTAACAGATATACCTTTAAAAAAGAAGGAGAGGGACATGCAAAGCAAAATAGCAGACTGTCATTGTACATTATGAATCTTGACTGTGGCTATCACAAGGGCCCCTGTCTGTTTTTAATTTATTTTGTAATAAGTACATGTATTATTTTTGTACGTCTGCTAATAGTTATTAATTTGAAGTCTGACTAACATAATCACTGGGCCTAATATATCTTCTTGACCGTTTGTACAAACTCCCCACGCCCAGACAGCCCAGGAGAGCCGGATCTCGTCACATCCCGGAAGCTAAGCTGGGTCAGCCCTGGATAGACCTTGGACGAGAGGCCACCTGGAAAGCCCAGGACGGCTATGCAGAGACAGGTGATGGGAAATCGCCTCCCTTTATCTCCGCCCCGCCCGGACTACTCCCATCTCAAATGCTAGGCAGACGGCCCAGGCTGGCCCGATGTCGTCAAGTCTCAGAAGCTAAGCAGGAGGGGCCCTGATTGGTTTACAAAATGATGCACAGGGTGGAGAGTGGACAAAGATGAATTTTTCTCCCTCTCCCCCGAGATACTAGAACTCGAGGGCATCCGATGTAGCTGATGGGCAGTAGGTTCAGGACGGACAAAAGGAAATACTGCTTTGCACAGAGAGGGATTCAAATGTGGAATTCGCTGCCAGGGGATGTAGTGATGGCCAAAGGAAGAAACCGCTTTAAAAAGGGATTAGATAGGTTCATGGAGGATAAGTCTATCAATGTCTATTAGCCATAACGGCTGAAGGGAACTTCCACATTCAGAGGCACTAAGCCCCTGAATCCCAGAGCCAGGAGGCAACATCTGGCGAAGGCCTCGGCCTCAATGCCCTGCTGTTGGCCTTCCAGAGGAGCAGGCTGGCCACTGTGAGACAGGAGGCTGGACTAGATGGACTACTGCTCTGATCCAGCAGGGCTCTTCTGATGTTCTTATGAAGGCCTCAGCCTCTGTGCCCTGTGGTTGGCCTCTGTGTGAGACAGGATGCTGGACTAGATGGACCACTGCTCTGATCCAGCAGGGCATTTCTGATGTTCTTATGAAGGCCTCGGCCTCCACGCCCTGTTGTTGGCCCTCCAGAGGAACTGGCTGGCCACTGTGTGAGACAGGATGCTGGACTAGATGGACCACTGGTCTGACCCAGCAGGACTCTTCTGAGGTTCTTATGAAGGCCTCGGCCTCCGTGCCCCCTTGTTGGCTCTCCAGAGTCAGGATGCCGGACGAGATGGACCGTTGTTCTGATCCAGCAGGGCTCTACTTATGTTCTTAGTGTCTGGGTGGGAGGACACTGAGAACGTTCAGAGTTGCTACACAGTTGCAAGCAGTGTCAATCCACTTCTGAACATCTCTTGCCTTTAAAACCCCATCATGGGTCATTATAAGTTGGCTGTTAACTTAAGGGCAATTGTTTTTTTAAAGCGCTCTGCAGAAACACACCCAGTGGAAAGCTTAGAGGGCAGAAAGAGGATGTCTGTTTCCTGCCGACTGTTTCTATATGAAATGTTGAGCTGTGACTCATGAAACCTCGTCCCCTGGCCACAGATTTTGTTAGTCTTTAAGGTGGTACTGGACTCTTGCTCTTTTTTTTTTTATCTGAATAAAAAAAGATATGAAAACTGAGCTACACTAATACTGTAGCGACAGGTTTCTATACTGTAGTATTAAAGGCACAGCAGCTTCCAAAACACAGTCCAGGATTATTCGGCCTTTTAATTCTTTCTAGCATTTAAGGCAGGCGTCTTAGCTATAATTATAACTGGCTGGCTAGTTATATTCCACTTCCGTGCTTCTTCATGGAAAGGGCCAGTGTGGTACAGCGGTTAAGAACGACCGATTCTAACCTGGAGAACCGGGTTTGATTCCCTGCTCCTCTGCAGAAAGCCTGCCGGGTGATCTTGGGCCAGTCCCAGTTCTCTCTGAATTCTCTCAGCCCCACCTGCCTCACAAGGAAGGGAAGGGGACTGTAAGTCGCTTTGAGACTCCTTAGGAAGCGGTTTCCCTTGCGCGAAAGCCAGTCGAATGGACAGCTTCAAGAGGGAATTAGATAAACATATGGAGCAGAGGTCCATCAGTGGCTATGAGCCACAAAGTATAGATAGGGACTCTGGGGCAAATGATGCACTCTGTTCTTGGTGCTGGAGGGGGCAGCAGTGGGAGGGCTTCTAGTGTCCTGGCCCCACTGGTGGACCTCCTGATGGCACCTGGTCTTTTTGGCCACTGTGTGACACAGAGTGTTGGACTGGATGGGCTGCTGGCCTGATCCAACATTGGCTTCTCTTATGTTCTTATGAATCCGACTAGGGATGCAGTGCTCATCTCCGTTTCCAAGCCAAAGAACCAGCGCTGTCCAAAGACATTTCCATGGTAATGTGGCCGACGTGACTAGACACCATGGTGCATGGAACACTGTTACCTTCCCACCGAAGCAGTACCTATTTATCTACTTGCAATTCCTTGCTTTCATTTTGCTAGGTTGGCAGGAGCTGGGGCCAGAGACAGGAGCTCACTCCATCATGCGGCACTCTGGGCTCGAACTGCCGATCTACCAACCTTCTGGTTTGCAGCTCAGCGTCTTAACCACTTCAGCCTCCACAGCCCTTTGAGACTCCTCAGGGTAGGGAAAATCGGGGTATAAAAACCTACACTTCTTCTCCATCATAATTTCAAGACGTTGTAGAAAGAAATTCCAGCAATCCCCTTTGAACCGAATATCTTTTTTCCGAAGTATCACTAGATCGTGTTAAAACGTGGTTACAAATTCAAGCATGCATGCACATAAGACTCCCTTTAAGCAACCAAATGGGTTTGTGCACGTCCCTCTGTGTACGTCTCATCTGCTCTGCAGGGATCACAACTGAGTGAGGAAACCGCCTACCGACGCTCACTCTCGCCGTAGCATGAAACTTAAGACGTATGCTCAGGAGAACATCCTAGGAAAACTTTCCGAATCATTAACGCTCATTGAACTCAGTGGGCCCTGCCCGGAATGGCCTGGGCTAGCCCGAATCTCATAAGATCTCAGAAGCTAAGCGGGGTCAGCCCTGGAGAGTACTTGGATGGGAGACCACCACGGAAGTCCGGGGTCGCTACAAAGAGGCAGGCAATGGTAAACACCGCCTCTGCTCGTCTCTTGCCTTGGAAACCCTACGGGGTTGCTGTAAGTCAACTATGACCAGATGGCACCTCCCACCACCAAACTCAGCAGGCCTTTGCAGCCTGGACAAACGGCACTGTGCAGCATGGTCAGGCGCTTCCTGGGCTGCCGCTTTCAAAGCACCCCTCCTTGTCCTCCCTGACTGCCTCGGACACCTGGACCTCTCCCCAGAACACCTAGGCAATTCAAACTCACTCACCCAAAGGGATTTGTCGAGGATGGGCGAGTGGGCATCAACGCGGCAAATACGGTTCAGTGTGGCCAAGTGCAAGGTGATGCACATTGGAGCCAAAAATCCTAACTATAAATACATGTTGATGGGGTCTGAACTGGCAGAGACTGACCAAGAGACAGATCTGGGAGTCGTAGTAGATACCTCAAGGAAAATGTTGAGACGGTGTGCGACTGCAATTAAAAAGGCCAATGCTATGCTGGGGGTTATTAGGAAGGGAACTGAAAACAGATCAGCCAGTATCATAATGCCCCTGTATAAATCGATGGGGCGACCTCATTTGGAGTACCGTGTACAGTTCTGGTCACCACACTTCAAAAAGGATATTATAGCATTGGAAAAAGTGCAGAAAAGGGCAACTAGAACGATAAAAGGGTTGGAACACTTTCCCTATGAAGAAGGGTTGAGGCACTTGGGGCTCTTTAGCTTGGAGAAACGGCGGCTGAGGGGTGACATGATCGAGGTTTATAAGATTATGCATGGGATAGAACAGGTAGAGAAAGAGGCTGTGACATGCTAATGGAGGAGCTTTCCTGAGGAGGTTCTCTACATCTTACAACAGCACTACAGATAAGATTAGAATTTCAACAGCAAATCCTTATGCAAAAGAACCTCCTCAGGAAACCCCCTCCATCAGCATGTCACAGCCTGGGGAACTCCTACAAGATAATAACTCAGCCCTACCCCACCTTCCTGAATAGATATAAATTACTTGCCTACCATTTTTCTTCTCACCTTGACACAGAGAGTACTCCGTCTTTCTGTGTGATACCTCTGAGGATGCCAGTCACAGCTACTGGCGAAACATCAGGCCCTACAATGCCAAGACCATAGGCAGACAGCCCGGAAAAATCTACAACAGCTAATCATTAAGGTTTTACTCATTGCAGTGAATGCTGTTCTGTTGCAGTTTAATTCACCGTGAACCCGATTTGTCAATTTCTGAGTCAGTGTAAGGCGGCTTCATGTGTCCTCAGCCATTCCCCCCAAAGCTGGGCTTAAGAACATGTGATCACAAGGCAATGACATACCTAGTGCTTCACAGAGGAGAAGCGGCAGACAAGCCACGGTTTCAGTACACCAAGCAGGGTTAGAACGCACAGTTCCAGGCCGAAGCTCAAGTGCACAAAAAAAGCCCTAGTAGCTCTCTCTCTTGACACTTGAATCATAACAAGAAAGGGCCTGGTCTCCATGCTTCTGTTGGGCTCTGGAGCACTATGTACATGCAGAGTGCTAATCTAACAGGAAAGGTGCTTGGCTTTGTCCCCAAGAGGTCTGACTGGATGCTTCCCTTCAGCAACACAGGAAAACGTCAAGGAAGCCAGCGGGACGTGGAGAACCTTGAATGTGACCCAAGGTTTAATGCTGAGTTTGACAAGCAAGAAGGTGGCTTTTCTCTGCACCCCAAGCAGGCAGCCGGGTTCCTCTGGACCCTAAACGAAGGAGGCAGAACTAGCCGGAGGACAGAGCAAGATCAGAGAGAGAGAGTGCTCAGAAGCCGGGAGGGGGGAACTCACAGGTCGGACGGTGTCAGTTTTCCATTCCACTCTCCGAGTTTCTCAGAGGTTTTTGCGTAACTAGGAACAAAAACCTGGGGGCCAATTACACTTTCAAAAAGGAAGGAAGGAAGGAAGGAAGGAAGGAAGGAAGGAAGGAAGGAAGGAAGGAAGGAAAAGGGGGGGAAGAGAGGGAGGGAGGGAGGGAGGGAGGGAGGGAGGGAGGGAGGGAGGGAGGGAGGGAAGGAAGGAAGGAAGGAAGGAAGGAAGGAAGGAAGGAAGGAAGGAAGGAAGGAAGGAAGGAAGGAAGGAAGGAAGGAAAGAAAGAAAGAAAGAAAGAAAGAAAGAAAGAAAGAAAGAAAGAAAGAAAGAAAGAAAGAAAGAAAGAAAGAAAGAAAGAAAGAAAGAAAGAAAGAAAGAAAGAAAGAAAGAGATTCCAACAGAAAAAAAGAAAATCCGGTTTCCAGTAGGGAACTGATTAAGCGACGGCAGCCCACACCAAGGGGGTGGATCTGGGTCACGTCCCTACTGGAGACGGGAAAACGGCACTGAGTTTTAGATCTTTAACTATTCACCGTCCTTGGCTTTCCCCCGTTTGACAAAGGACACTTGTAGCTTTAAACTTACACCTTGCCTCTGGGCAAAAGCACCATTATAAATATGAAATTAATCAAGCGGCTGAACAGGATACAAGGAACAGAATGCAAGGCCCAGTTCCCAGTTACATCTGTTGAGTGGGGAAGCAGAGAAATTTAAGTAGATAATTTTTTTTTTAAGCACACGGTTTTCATTCAGTCTCCTGGACAGCCCGTGCCGCTGGCTGTGATCCAAGGGAACAGCTCTTCACACACAGGCAGGTCTGTCTCAGTCGCAAAACCGAAAAAGGGGAAAGAAAAAGCTGCAACCCAGGCGACCAGACAGGTTGAACCAAAGCTGAGTAATCGGATAAATTCTAATGAGTTAGAATGTGTTTGATTAACAAAGAAGTATGGCTAGTTCATTAACTGGATGTCTTTTGCTTCCGGAATGTGCGTATAAACACCATGGAGCTACAACTTGTTCTGATCGGGCTTATAGAGATATTTGGATCACGAACAACAACAATCCATTAGTCAGAAGGTAGAGATGGAAGACTGTCTGGGGCAGTGATGCTCTGTATTCTTGGTGCTTGGGGGGCAAGAAGTGGGAGGGCTTCTCAGGTTCTGGCCCCACTGCTGGACCTCCTGATGGCACCTGGGTTTTGGCCACTGTGTGACACAGAGCGTTGGACTGGATCCAACATGGCTTCTCTTATGTTCTTATAGATGAACACTCTGTCTGGGGCAGTGATGCTCTGCATTCATGGTGCTTGGGGGGCAAGAAGGGGAGGGCTTCTCGAGTTCTGGCCCCACTGGTGGACCTCCTGACGGCGCCTGGGTTTTGGCCACTGTGTGACACAGAGCCATTGGCCTGATCCAGCATGGTTTCTCTTATGTTCTTATAGATGGAACACTATACAGGGCAGCGATGCCCGGTCTTCTTGGCGCTTGGGGGGCCAAGAGTGGGAGGGCTTCTGGCATTCTGGCCCCACGGGTGGACCTCCTGACAGCACCCGTGATACAGAGTGTTGGATCGGATGGGCCACTGGCCTGATCTAACATGGCTTGTCTTACGTTCTTACTGTGAAAAAATTATTTTAATGGTCCTAATTTATTCTAATGATAGAGTAGGACTTATCCAGTTCACAAACTGGCCCAACTTCTTGTGTGTGTCTTAAAGCTTAGGTCAGAGATAATAGCATTTTGTATCTTGAATAATTTTAATTTATGGTGCATATTTTAACTATCTATACCACTGAGGAAGGCCTTTTGGCCGACACCCATTTGGTTTTAATGGGACTTTTTATTATTTATTATTTGCAACGCGTTAAAGCTTTGTTAATTTAACACATTGCGACCCATTAGAATTTACCCGGTTATCAGGCTTCAGTTACTAAATCTGCCCCTTTGGCCTAAATCGGGGCTACCTGCCATGACCGGCGGTTTCTAAGCCAAGAGAAAAGGCACTTTGGGGACCAAGTTGCCTAGCTAGGATGTGTTCTAGACACAAAACACTGCCTCTCTCTTGGGCGGGGGGTGGAGAATGGCAAAGTTTAGTGCTTCTATTTCTCTTTGACAGCAAGCCTCACTAGAGCACCATGCTTTAGACAGGCAAGTCAAAGACATGCAGCAGCAAACACCTACGCGTTGGAGACTTGGACGTCGTGCCAGCTCTTCGAGAGGTTTTGCTTCAGCCCGTCTAGGGGGGTCAAGCCCAGCTTTCTCTTCAGCTCTCCGCAGTGTCTCTCTTTGGCAGCCAGGACCTGGCGCAGGGTGCCGATTTCTTCTTCCACCTGCGGGAGAAGCGCCTGGGGTTAGAGGGGCCTGCGGGTTGCGGGAGCAAGCGGAGACGGGAGAGGTGTGGAAGATAAGCAGCAGTGGCCCAGTCTCCCGGGAAAAGCATCAACTTATAATATTTTAACTGTATGCATGACCTAAGAGACACAAGATATTAGAATCTACGAATTAGGACCTCCTTAAATGCTTATAGAGTGAAGCAGGGGTGGGCAGAAGATAAGGCTAGCGGACCATCTAGTGCACGGGTCCCCAACATGGCGCCCGTGGAACCCGCCAATACCTTTCCTGGCACCCGCCATGTGGTTTTAGAAAGTGGGCAGGGCTAGGGGGAGCTTTGGCCTAGCACGGCTTCTGATTGGCTGTGCAAATTAAACAGCATGCTGTTCAGTGTAGCTTCTGCTCAAAATGCTGAAGGAGTACTGTTCAAGCTATATATTGCCTCGCTTCCAGACATCGGGTGGTTGGCTCCACCTTGTATGGCAGCCATGTTATGATGGGACTGGATGGGCCATTGGCCTGATCCAACATGGCTTCTCTCATCTTGGGGCAGTGATGCTCTGAGTTCTTGGGGGGCAACAGTGGGAGGGCTTCTGGAGTTTCTGGCCTTGCTAGTGGCCCTCCTGATGGCACCTGGGTTTTGGGCCACCGTGTGACACAGAGTCCTGGACTAGCTGGTCCATTGGCCTGATGCAGCATGGCTTCTCTTATGTTCTCATGACATGCTGGATATCATGGGGATAAGACGGTAACCCACAGGTCAGAGATTAGAGCAGCGGTCTTCCCAGCACTACCCCCTGGAACTTGAGAAGACCAGAGCCGCTACAAAGCACCATCTCCTCGTCCCACCCTGGCTACACCGTCCAGAAGGATGATGCAGTCAACAGAAAGCTCCGGAAGAACCTACGGGGTCCAGCCCTCCTTGTGAAGACCAAACAGGGGAGGGAAGATGATACCCTACGCTCCCTGAAAGGAGGCTTAAAAGGTGTGATAGATATTTGACTTCCGAGGAAATTTATATATGTAACAAATGCTATATCCTGCCTTTCTACCCTCACCTGGACTATCAAGCTGGCCAGCAAATTAAAGCATGCATAATACACATCACCCTTTAAAACCATTAAAATCAACCAAAAATGTGCCTTAAGGGGAGACAGCTAGAGTGATGGAGTAGGATCTGGGCAAACAACCAGGTTCGATTCCCCACTCTGCCATTGAACCTCGTCATGTAGCCCAGCCTACCTTATGGGGTTGTTGTGATGAAAAAAAACCAGAGGAGATGGAATGACGTCAGCCACTTTGACATCAGCCCCCACTGGGGAAAAGGTGGGGCATGAATGAAGTAAAATAAGAATAAGAATTCCTTTTCACAAAAGCAGAATGGGATCTCCACCAGTCCGATTTACTTTAACTGAAAGACAACCCAAGTTCATAACCAAAGCGCTGTCCAAGAAGCAGAATTACACAGATCCTTGTACCACATGTGAAAAACCTGCACAGAGACCGGCTCCTTTACCTTGACTAACTCAGCTTTCAACTCCTCTTCCTCAGCTTCGGTGAGCCCGTTGTAGGAAGGGGGTCTCGGAGGAGCGGCTGCGGCACTGGCGTTATCCACAGGTACGTCCGTCATCGTATCTGACAGCAGACCTTTGTTGGGAGAGTTAAGGTTGATATCTGTCACGGACAAGAAGCAGAAGGGGTGGAGAAAAGGATAAGCGGCTAAACAGCAAAGCGTGTTAGTTTCACAGGCGTCTGCTACACAGGAAAGGGGAAGAGAAACTCCAACCAAATTCGATCCCAACCAAGTTCGATCCCAGGACTCGGACAGAAGCGGGGAATTTGCGTTTCAAAAGCCACAGGCGGGCAAGCGGTACCCTGCCAGGCTACCTTAAGAAAAGGGCTTCGCTGGGAGGCATCTATTAAGAGCCCCTCCAGCACGGACATATTTGGGAATGAGGTGCTTATCAGACTGACGACCTCACTGACGGAAGCCCCTTAACTCATTTCGAGCAGCGACAAACCCAGGTTTGCCACCAAAAGGAACCACAACCAACCGTGGCCCTCTCCACAGGCATGGCTACAAAAGACCAAGTTTCACACTCAATTTTCGGTGAAAGAAACAACCCTCTCCCCCCAAAAAAGTTCAACTGTGTGCAATGCTCCCTCTAAGCTGTGGACTCCCGTGAGCAAAAATTCTACTTTGTGAGCTACTGGCATGAAAATTGTGAGCGAGCGATTTGGCTACTGCATAGATTACTTTGCTCTGGAGCCCTCCTTCCTGAGCGAAGAGAAAAATGTGTACGCCGGAGGCTAAAAAACTGTGAGCTAGCTCACACTAACTCAGCTTGGAGGGAACTCTGACCTTGTGTGTGTGTGGGAGGGAGTTCACAATTTTGTGGCTTCCTTACAAAACAGCGGAACGAGGGTATGCGACATACAAAGGAACAAAGCCCAAAAGCACCTGACCTCATTGCGGCAGACGTCAAGTAGATGACATCAGGGTAGATGACCAGGACACAGGACTAAAAGTCACCATTCCTGAGTACAGGAATAGCCAGACGTCTTGCGTTTTGTTTTTTAAACTCCTGTAATGACAGTCTCCGAGGATTATAACCCGCCTACCCTTCACGAGAACAAACTCGCAGCGCTTTCTCCTTGTTTACCACCTCGAAAGACTGGCCCGGGACCTCCCATAATAACTCCAGAGGGAGAACGGTATTTGTCGACTGGAGCAAGGCAAAAACAGAAGTCCTGTGGCAGAGCATTAAAGAGCGATGACATTTATTCCAGCGTGAGCTTTCAGTGTTAACGACTCGCTTCTTTAGATGCCTACGGGAAGGAAATCGTTCTGGAAATTTTTATAACCAAAAAAAACCAACACCACGGGGCGGATTGTTAAAGGAGTACACTGCCATTCCAGCAAAGTAGTCCTGCAAAGTATTCCAGCAAAATTCCAGAGCCAACCAACTTATTCCAAGACAGACCCATAACAACAGATCGCTACCGGTTGTCTCCTATTGCTCACAGCTTCAATTAGCTCAACGCATCGGTCTCTTGTAGATAAGGATATTTCTCCAGAGATGGGTGCAAGACAGACCTTTCCTCACTGAAAAGACTATGTCCATCCACTCCCAACTTAAAACACCTTCTCAGCAACAATGGACCACCTGTCGCAGAACTAGGGCTGGACTGAGCTTCAATCCTCAGCTAAAACTCTGCAAAGCCCCTGGTACACCTATAGCAATTAGCCTCTGTAGTTGAAACTGTGGTTCTGTTCCCATGAGGCTTCAGGCCGCCGCTATGTGCACTGCATGGCCCTCGGGATATCACTGTACACAACTCTGCCTCACACGACTTACTTCTGTGTAGTGGTTAAGTGTGTGCGGACTCTAATCTGGGAGAACCGGGTTTGATTTACCACTCATCCACTTGCAGCTGCTGGACGACCTTGGGCAAGCCATAGTTCTGACAAGAGCTGTCTTGAAAGAGCTCTCTCAGCCCCACCTACCTCACAGGGTGTCTGTTGTGGGGAGGGCAAGGAGTTTGTAAGCCACTCTGAGACTCCGAATGAAGGGCAGAGTATAAATCCAATTTCCTCCTCCACTTTCTGGAAATGTTTACACTTTGCAGGAAAAAAAGGGGAGAGAACCACAGCCCCTTGGACTATAGAAGGGACGGAAGAAAGGCTGTTCCAAAAAAACGCCAATAAGGGACAAGCCCAATATTGTAAAGTATCTGTATATTCTAATAAACCATAATAATACAAAAGACAGTCTAGTATCCAAAGTGTCTAGTAATAATACAGAACATATACACCATTTGCAAAAGTGAAATCAAATTGGAATGAGGGCCCAAAGTCAAGTAGTCTTCTAACAAAGTTTCCGGATAATATGTTCATTTCATAAATCTTCTTCGGAGAAAGACCAATACATAACTTACAATAACCATATTTTCTGAGTACTTCATAGGAAAGTCTGAGTACAATTTTCAAATCAAGCCTTGCTCTTGAGACGTGAAGAAAGAAAGATTCCAGCACAATATGCTGTACTCTGTGGGGGAGGTTGGTAACTGCCCTATCCCAATATATTCCACAATCCTTTCATTTTTGCAAATGGTTTTGTATATGTTATGTATTATGAGTAGACACTTTGGATACTAGACTATCTTTTGTATTATTATTATTGTTATTATTATTATTATACTTAACAGTACTGGGCTTGTCTCTTCTGAGTGCTTTTTTGCACAGCCTTTCTTCTGTCTCTTCAATACTTTGCAGAAGTCAGAAGTCACTAACAAATTCTAAATAGAGAAGAATATCGGAAACTAGCTTCCCTGATTCTGTGAATCACCCTGGCTTAACCCAGCTTTCCTTGACTTTCCTGACCCTAGAGATAGAAAGAAAGGGGCTGACTTTGTTGTATACATCAAATGCTTATCACAGATTTGACCGACAGTTACATTAGCTTCAAGGGTTGAAAAAGAGTACTTAATGTCTAAATTAGGTAGGTTCTGAGTTGTTCTGATCAACTACCCTCAGTTATGGGTCTTGGCAGAACAACCAAGGATATCCTTTACAGATTTACAAGTGCACTATTTATGTACTGGGGTTGTGTTGAAATATTCTGTGTTGAGTACTGAAATGCTACAAAAATGTTTTCTGACTTAAGAGCGTGCAATGGAATAAACTGAGTTTTGGTTTACAACAACTTCCTTTCTCTTAATGAAACTGGGAATCCAGCTTCTCTCCCTCCCCACAATGAACACAGTGGGAATGAGGGTGCATGAAAAGGTTCCTGTACCCTTCTTTCCCCCAACACCACCCAACAGAGAGACAGACCCAGGAACCAACTCTTGCAACAGACCCAGGTGCCAACTTTGTCCCCATATACATTCGAGCAATGCTTTGAAGAAAGGTTAAAGCGTTTGGGCTCTTTAGCTTGGAGAAACGATGGCTGAGGGGTGACATGATCGAGGTTTATGAGATTATGCATGGGATAGAGCAGGTGGAGAAAGAGGAGGTGGTGGCAGCTACAAGCATGGACAGTTTCAAGAGGGAATTAAATAAACATACGGAGCAGAGGTCCATCAGTGGCTATTAGCCACAAGGTACAGATAGGAACTCTCAGTCTGGGGCAGCAGTGGAAGGACTTCTATACTTGGTGCTGCGAGGGGGGCGGGGGAGCAGCAGTGGAAGGACTTCTAGTGTCCTGGCCCCACTGATGGCACTTGGTATTTTTGGCCACTGTGTGACAGAGTGTTGGACTGGATGGGCCATTGGCCTGATTCACCATTGGCTTCTCTTATGTTCTTAGAGGTATTTTTCTCCCTTTCTCACAATACAAGAACTCGTGGGCACTCAATGGAATTATTGAGCAGTTGGGTTAGAACAGATAAAAGGAAATACTTCTTCACCCAAAGAGTGATGAACACATGGAATTCACTGCCACAGGAGGTGGTGGCGGCTACAAGCATGGACAGTTTCAAGAAGGAATTAGATAAACATCTGGAGCAGAAGTCCATCAGTGGCTATTAGCCACAAGGTATAGATAGGGAGTTCTGGGGCAAGTGATGCTCTGTATTCTTCGTGCTTGGGGGGGTGTCAACAGTGGGAGGGCTTCTCGTGTCCCGGCCCCACTGCTGGACCTCCTGATGGCACCTGGTATTTTTGGCCACTGTGACAGTGTGTTGGACTGGAGGGGCCATTGGCCTGATCCAACACTGGCTTCTCTTATGTTCTTATGTCACAGAAGCTAACGATGGTCTCAACTGCTTGCACATTATACAATTCAATATATGTCACTGTGTGCCCAAAATGCTCTTCTACACTGACCAATGAACACAAAAGTGACGTAAGAAAATGCAGCATTCAGAAGCCGGGGGGGGGGGAGACGGACGACAACGACATTTTAATCCTCCTGGGCATACTGTTGCAGAACCAAGTCACTGTTCTACACAGGAGGGAAAACACAACACAAAAAAGTGCTGAATTAGAAATGCGCCCTCACCCTGGCCTAAACAGAGGCTTGTATTTCCTTACTCATTATAATTTCTAACAGCTCAACAGGAGTCACTTTTTGAAAAGGCTTTAACTGGCCCTTCGAACGGATCATCCTGTCACCGGTGTTCCCTCTAAGTTGAGTTAGTGTGAGCTAGCTCACAGTTTTCTAGCCTCCGGCTCACACATTTTTGCCTTAGCTCAGGAAGGAGGGCTCCAGAGAAAACTGATTTATGCAACAGCCAAATCGTTTACTCACAACTTCAATGCCGGTAGCTCACAAAGCGGAATTTTTGCTCACAAGACGCTACAGCTTAGAAGGAGCATCGCGTGTGACCCTTTCCTAATGTTAACATCCCTCATGCGACCTCCTTGATTTGTTGTGTTTATTCGACTTCATTGGATTGTTTATCCCCACCCGGTGAGCCGGAACTTTTGACCTCTTATCATCCTCCGTCGTGCGTAACCACCAAATCAGTTCCAGTCCCTCAGAGAGAACCACACCAGAAAGATTTATGCAACGATTTATATCAAGCTTGTTTCTGCTCTCTTTCTTCCACCTCCCCTTCTGTGTTTTTATTGCAAACATCTCTAAGATGACCTCATAAGAACATAAGAGAAGCCAATGTTGAATCAGGCCAATGGCCCATCTAGTCCAACACTCTGTCACACAGCGGCCAAAAATACCAGCTGACATCAGGAGGTCCAGCAGTGGGGCCAGGACACTAGAAGCCCCCCCACTGTTTCCCTCCCCCAAGCACCAAGAATACAGAGCATCACTTGCCCCAGACATAAGAACATAAGAGAAGCCAATGTTGGATCAGGCCAATGGCCCATCTAGTCCAACACTCTATCACACAGCGGCCAAAATATACCAGGTGCCATCAGGAGGTCCAGCAGTGGGGCCAGGACACTAGAAGCCCTCCCACTGCTGCCCCCCCCCCAAGCACCAAGAATAGAGTGCATCACCTGCCCCAGACTGAGAGTTCCCATCTATACCCTGTGGCTAATAGCTTTCCCACAGGCATCTGAAGGAGTGACCTCCGACTGACAGACGTGCATGCCGGAATAAATTTCATTAGTCTTTAATAAAGAGCCACCCACAGAAGTTCTGTTTTACTTTGCCCCAAGACTCACCGAAAACCCTCCGTACTGGACAAGCGGAGTATGTTCAGAGACCCACAGGAATAGCCATGACCCAAACAAACACTATAGGAGCAAACCACTGATGCTGTTTACACTTCTTTTTATGAGCGATGAGGACTAAGACTTTATCTTTAAAAAAAACACTAAAAATTAATGCTAGATTCGAGTCCAGTAGTGCTCAGAGACCAACAAGATTTGGGGGGGTATAAACTCTCAAAAGGGAACATAAGAGCCATGTTGGATCAGGCCAATGGCCCATCCAGTCCAACGCTCTGTGTCACAGTGGCCAAAACCCAGGTGCCGTCAGGAGGTTCACCAGCGGGGTCAAAACACCAGAAGCCCCACTGTTGCCCCCCCAAGCACCAAGAATACAAAACATCACTGCCCCAGGCAGAGTGCTCCATCTATAAGAACATAAGAGAAGCCATGCTGGATCAGGCCAGTGGCCCATGCAGTACAACACTTTGCATTGCCCAGTGGCCCAAACCCGGGGACCATCAGGAGGTCCAATGGGGGGGCCAGAACTCCAGAAGCCCTCCCACTGTGACCCCACAAATACAGAGGAGCACAACCCCAGACACAGTGTTCCATCTGGACCTTGTGGCTGATAGCCACCGATGAACCTCTGCCCCATACATTCCAATTTCCTCCAGTCCCCTCTTGATGTTGCCTATGCTTGTAGCTGCCGCCACTTCCTGCGGCAGTGAATTCCACATGTGGAGCCAGTTTGGTGTAGTGGTTAAGTGCGCGGACTGTTATCTGGGAGAACCGGGTTTGATTCCCCACTCCTTCACTTGCACCTGCTGATGTGACCTTGGGTCAGTCACAAGCTCTGGCACAGCTGTTTTCTCAAGGACAGTTTGTGTTAGAGTTCTCTCAGCCCCACCTACCTCACAGGGTGTCTGTTGTGGGGAGGGGAAGGGAAAGGAGTTTGTAAGCCGCTCTGAGACTCCTTTGGGCAGTGAAGGGCGGGGTATAATTCTTCCTCTTCTCTCTTCATTATTATTAGGGTGAAAAAGTCAAAATCCCCTTCATCAGGTGCCAAAGGGAGCTTTGACACTCGAAAGCGGATAACTAAAAAAAATTGTCGGTCCCCAAGGGTAGAACTGGAATCGAATCTGGCTGTTCTACTGCAGACCAACCTGGCTACCCCTCCGAAACGAAGAATTAATGATTGCTCAAACGTGTGCATGCGCATGTGTGCTGGTATCATAGGAACTTCAAACTTGTACAGTGTTGCAGAGAAACAACAACACTCCATAAGCTGCTCCAGAAAATTAAAAGCAAAGAATTTAGAGCAGCTGGGGACATCAATATTCTGGCTGCAGTAAAGCCAGTTTACAGTTGTTAGGTTGGGCAAGCAATTCCATTCTCGGGAGAGACGGTGCGTGAACAAATTCCAGCACAGGCTCACCTCACTCCCCCCCACCGGTGTCTGGTTTTTGTTATCGTCAAGCGATAACAGACGAGACCAAAAGTGCGATCCAGCCAATTCATCCCCATGGTACGGCTTGTACCTTCTCACACCCCACAACACTGATCTACAACCCCACAATCTGCTCCCCTCCCTGCCTAGCTTACTAAGGCTGCGATGACCCACACTAAGTAATGCACTCCCGTTCCACTTTCAATGCACTTCCCAATTGGATTTTACCGTGTGATCTGGCAAAATCCATTTGGAAAGTGCACTGGAAGTGCATTATTTAGTGTGCGTGATCGCAGCATATGGCATCCTGACCGCCATCTCCTTTGGAGCGGCTCAAGTCAAATCCTTTCAGCTGCCTCGCCGGCCACAAGCCACGGATAGCCTTGGCCGCCTTCCATTCCCGCATCTTTATGGGAAGCTGGCTTCCACCAAGTTTGATCCCCTCAAGGTCAGTCTCATATACTAAGACCGGCAGCAGCTCTCCCGGATCTTTCCCTTCACCTCCCCTCTGGCCTATTTTAGCTGGAAGTGCTGGGGAATCGGGGACTGAACCCGGGACCCTTCTGCCTGCCAAGCAGAGGCTCTGCCACAGCCCCCACATGAAGCTGCCTTGTACTGAATCAGACCATGAAGGTCAGTGTTGTCTTCTCAGACTGGCAGCCGCTCTCCAGGGTCTCAGGCTAAAGCCTTTCCCCTCACCTGCTGCCTGGTCCTTTTTAACTGGAGATGCCGGGGACTGAACCTGGGACCTTCCGCCTGCCAAGCAGAGGCTCTGCCACTGAGCCACAGCCCCCCACACAAAGTTGCCTTGCACTGAATCAAACCACTGATCCATGAAGGTCGGTCTTGTCTACTCAGACTAGCAGCCGCTCTCCAGGGTCTCAGGCTGAGGTCTTTCACCTCACCTGCTGCCTGTTCCTCTTTAACTGGAGATGCCGGGGACTGAACCTGGGACCCTTCTGCCTGCAAAGCAGAGGCTCTGCCACTGAGCCACGCCCCCCCCCCACCACATGCAGCTGCCTTGTACTGAATCAGACCCTGGGTCCATCAAGGTCAGTATTGCCTACTCAGTCTGGCAGCCGCTCCTCAGGGTCTCAGGCTGAAGTCTTTCACCTCACCTCCTGCTGTTGTTCAGTCGCACAGTCGAGTCTGATTCTCCGCGACCCCATGGACCACATCACGTCAGGCCCGCCTGTCTCCCACCGTCCCCCAGAGTTTGCTTAATTTCATGTTCGTTGCATCACCTCCTACCTGGTCCTGTTTAACTGGCGATGCCGAGGATTGAACCCGGGACCCTCCTGCCTGCCAAGCAGAGGCTCTGCCACCGTGCCAAGGGGCTCTCTTCCACCATCCCACCAGTGCTCCCTGTAAGCTGAGTCAGTGTGAGCTAGCTCACGTTTTTTTTTAAGCCTCCAGCTCTCATTTTTCGCCTTCGCCCAGGAAGGGACGGCCCCGGAACAAACTAACTGACGCAGCAGCCAACTCGGCTCGCTCAACACTTTAATGCTGGGAGCTCACAACGCAGAAGCTTTGCTCACAAGACTCCACAGTTTAGAGGGAGCGTTGCTTCCCACCAGCGTTCCCTCAAAGCGGAGTCAGTGTGAGCTAGCTCACAGTTTTTTAGCCTCCAGCTCACACATTTCTGCCTTAGCCCAGGAAGGAGGGCTCCAGAGCAAGCTAATTGATGCAGCAGCCAAATCGCTCGCTCACCACTTTAATGCCAGGAGCTCACAAAGCAGCTTTGCTCACAAGACCCCACAGCTTAGAAGGAGCGTTGCTGGCTTCCCACCCGTGCAAAGTGCCCCGACTCCAGCCTGCACCCGCACCCCACAACCCCCCCCCCCGCACACACACTTCCCCGGCCCTGCAAAGGTTTCACCTCTCCGGGCCGTGCCCTTCTCCTTCCACCCTGGCGACTCCCGCCTTCCCACATCGCCTGTCTGGACTCCTCCCAGCCGGCGGCCTCGCCCTGCACCCACCTCCCTGCACGCAGAGCAGCAGCCTCTCAGGGAAGGCGCGCCCGTTCCCCTGCCACGCCGGCTTTCGAGGGGGAGAGTTTATTACTGATTATTTATTTTTTTCCATTTATATCCCGCCTTGCCGAAAATTCGTGCCTCTCCACGCGACTTCCTCCTCCCCCCGCCCTGCCTGCATTCAGACGTGACCTCCCCGACGCGTGTCGACCGCGTGCAGACGTGGGAGAGCGGGGACGCGGGTCGAGCGCCCGAGCGAGGCTCCGGGGAGGCGGCCGTCCGCCGCGGCTTCCCCCGGCAGAGGCCCGAGGCCTGCGCGGCTCCTTACCCTGGCTGGCGCTCTCCATCTTGCCGAGGCCCCGGAACAGTTGCGCGGCTACGAAGGGCGGCGACTCGGGCGCCGTGACGTCAGACGCCGCCCCGCCGAGCGCCCTATCAGCGGCCGGCGAGCCCCGCCCCCTCCGCTTCCGTACACACGCGGCACTTCCGGTCGGTCGGAGGGCGGCCGCTCCTGACGTCATCGCCAGGAGAGGAGCGGGAAGGCGCCCGAAGGTGTCGAAGGACACTTCCGGATCCCAATGGGAGTGCTGGGAACTCTCCCCTCCAATGAGTGGCTCACAGAGTTGGCAGCAATGTTCCCTCTAAGCTGTGGAGTCTGGTGAGCAAAAATTCTACTCGGTGAGCTACTGGCAGTAAAGTTGTGAGTGAGCGATTTGGCTACGGCATAAATTAGTTTGCTCTGGAGCCCTCCTTCCTGAGCGAAGACAAAAATCTGTGAGCCGGAGGCTAAAAACTGTGAGCTAGCTCGCACTAACTCAGCTTAGAGGGAATATTGGTTGGCAGAGGGGTGTTGTCTACACAGAGCTCTGAACCCGGGAACTTCTGCATGCCGATCAGAGGCTGGCCTTGGGGTTTAGTCATGCCGGCCACAGGACCACAGAAACGTCTTCGGACAGCGCTGGCTCTTCGGCTCGGAAACGGAGATGAGCACCGCAACCCTAGAGTCGGATTCGACTGGCTTTCGAGCAAGGGAAACCTTTACCTTTGCCTGTTTTGAACTCACCGCCCCCTTCCATGACCCTTTGCTCTCTAAGGCCTGGGCCAGTGTCTCTTTTCACTTGTGTTCTTCCAGAGGGGAGAGCCTTTGAAAAGCTCCATAAGGACACGGGGGGTGTCGGAGGGATCGAGATTCAAATGCCCACTCGGCCATGGGGGAGCTTGCCACCCTCCAGGTGGCACCTGGAGATCTCCTGCTATCACGATTGATCCCAGACCCCAGATGACCCAGATCAGTTCCCCTGGAGAAAAGAGCCACTTTGGAAGGTGGACTGTAGGGCAGGGGTATCAAACATGTGGCCCGTGGGCCGGATCAGGCCTTCCGAGAGCTCCAACCAGGCCCGCAAGGACCTGGCTGTTTCCTGCTTCCTTTTCTGCTGCTGCCACGTCGCACCTCGCTTTACCAGGAGATGTAGGTAGGCAAGCCCCTCCTGAGCGATTGAGAGAGTCTGGTAAAGAACTGGCTGGAACACGCCTGAACAGCATACTCAAGATTGCAGGGTATTGGCAGGATGAATCAGCCTTTTTGAATACGTGCCAACGATTTTACGAGTGGTACGATCAGAAAGGGAAGGATGGAGAGAAATAAGAAGTATTAAGTATTATTAATCTTGAACGATTTGTGATGATATGTTAGAAGCGGATAGGATAGATAGAATTTAAGGATACTTAGGTAAAAGAGTATTAGTGATAAGTGTGGCAAGGTAAAGGTAAAGGTTCCCTTGCTCGAAAGCCAGTCGAATCCGACTCTAGGGTTGCGGTGCTCATCTCCGTTTCAAAGCCGAAGAGCCAGCGCTGTCCGAAGACGTTTCCGTGGTCATGTGGTAGGGGAGAATTAAAATAGATGGATTGATATAGAATATGTATCCCCCCATGTATGTTAAATGTTGTATGTCATTGTTGATGTTGTGTGTGTGTAGTGTAATTGTAATGTATGTTATGTAGTGCAAAGCATGGTTGTCTTTTTTAAAAAATAAAAATGCCTCTTTTAGGGGCGCTTGGGGAAAAAAAGATTGCAGGGTATTTATATACAGACATTTTGATTGCAGTAATTCAGAGCAAGAGGTGTCAGTTATCAGAGACTGTTAAATAGACAAAATAGTGCAAGAGTGCTAATGTTTTAAGCATGTTTTATTTAAAGTTTTAAAAATCTT
The DNA here is from genome assembly GCA_029375565.1 of Gekko gecko. Taxonomy (NCBI): domain Eukaryota; kingdom Metazoa; phylum Chordata; class Lepidosauria; order Squamata; family Gekkonidae; genus Gekko; species Gekko gecko. The sequence goes on from JAPDNY010000006.1 coordinate 181,263,445, forward strand.
TAACTGTGTTTGTCTGTGTCCTTTGTAAAGTTTATATCTCCGCTACCTGGCATTACCTTTTGTGACAGACGTGGCCCAGCCCAGCAAGTCATTTATGTCAGATCCAGCCCTCGTAACAAATGAATTCGACACCCCTGCTGTATGGCATTAGATGCCACTGAAGTCCCTCCCCTCCCCAAACCCCGCCCTCCTCAGGCTCCACCCCCCAAGCCACCAGGTATTTCCCAACCTGGAGCTGGCAACCCAAATGAAGGTTTAATGTGTGGAAATGGAAGCCCTCGTTCTGAATAGGTATGCAAGACTTCATCTTCCCGGCTGAACACATGGGAGGGAACCAATAGGGAAAAATAGAACAGGACACCCACGGAGATGCGGGGATTAGACTGTCTCTCTCCTGCTTTATTATCCTCCTGCCCCCATAGTGTTGCCAACCTCCAGGTGGGACCTGGAGATCTCCAAGAACTACAACTCATCACCAGAGGACAAAGATCAGTTCCCCTGGAGAAAATGGCTGCTTTGGAGGGTGGACTTTGTGGCAGTGTATCTCACTGAGGTTCAGGGATGCCAGCCTCTAGGTGGGGCCTAGGGACACGCCGGAATTCCAACTCATCTCCAGACTACAGTTTGGGGTAGTGGTTAAGTGCGTGGACTGTAATCTGGGAGAACCGGGTTTGATTCCCCCACTCCTCCACTTGCACCTGCTGGATGACCTTGGGCAAGCCATAGTTCTGGCACAGCTGTTCTTGAAAAAGAGCCATTTCTGTCAGAGCTCTCTCAGCCCCACCTAACTCACAGGGTGCCTGTTGTGGGGAGGGGAAGGGAAAAGGAGATTGTAAGCCACTCCGAGACTCTTTTCGGTAGTGAAGGACAGGGTATAAATCCAATTTCCCTTCCTCCTCCTCTTCTTCTTCCTCTTCCTCTTCTTCCTTTTCTTCATCTTCCTACCAGAGAAGCTGAAGTTTGTGTAATTTAAAAACCCACTTCATATATAAAAGAAGAAGAGTGAAAAGGAGTTGGTTTTTATACCCTGCTTTTCACTACCTGAAGGAGTCTCAGAGCGGCTTACAATCGCCTTTCCCTTCCTCTCTCCACAACAGACACCTGAGGTAGGTGGGGCTGAGAGAACTCCGAGAGAACTTGTGACCAATGCTTCCTCTAAACTGTGGAGTCTTGTGAGCAAAAATCCTAATTTGTGAGCTACTGGCATTCAAGTTGTGAGCGAGCGATTTGGCTGCTGCATATATTAGTTTGCTTTGGAGCCATCGTTTCTGAGCTGAGACAAAAATGTGTGGTAGGTAAAGGTTCCCTTGCTTGAAAGCCAGTCGAATCCGACTCTAGGGTTGCGGTGCTCATCTCCATTTCAAAGCTGAAGAGCCAGCGCTGTCCGAAGACGTTTCTGTGGTCATGTGGCCGGCATGACTAAACAACAAGGTGCACAGAACGCTGTTACCTTCCCACCGAAGTGGTACCTATTTATCTACTTGCAATTTCTTGCTTTCGAACTACTAGGTTGGCAGGAGCTGGAACTAGAGATGGGGAGCTCACTCCGTCATGCGGCACTCACGGGTCTTGAACTGCTGAATTACTGACCTTCCACAGCCTGCAGTTCAGTGTCTTAACCACTTGAGCCACCGCAGCTCCTTAAAAAAAAAAAAAAGTGTGAGCTGGAGGCTAAAAAAGTGTGATCCAGCTCACACTAACTCAGCTTAGAGGGAACACTGCTTGTGACTGGCCCAAGGTCACCCAGCTGGCTTCAGGTGAATGAATGGAAAATCAAATCCAGTTCTCCAGATTAGAGTCCGCCGCTCTTAACCACTACACCAAACTGGTTCAAGAAGACGCAAGAATCTCTCTCCCTTTCCTTCCTTCTGCTGCACAGGAAAGCTCGTAACTTGAATAAAACTTTGTTAGTCTTAAAGGTGCCACAAGACTCCAACTTTGTTCTTCGTTCTGCTTGTTATACCTCCTCTGGGCAGTAGATGGTACTACTAAACCAGGTATCTCTTTCGTCTAAGGCCACTGGTACAAATGTTCTTTTAATTTCTATCCTTTCTGCTTTCAAAGACATCTGCCTGCCACCCTACAGACTTCCTGCAATCCCCTCTTCCGCTTTCATTTCCCTCCACAGGACAGGAGTCATTTATTCATTTTCTTTGGTATTTAACTATCCCAGAGGTCCCGATTAACTGTGGCTGGGTGGGTGGGTGTGTGCTCTAACTCTGGGTTGAGTGGCTGATTGATTTTACAAAATGCATACCCCTCCTTTTTTCCTCATAAGGGCTGCAAAGATGGCTAATGAATTAAAACATGCATTTAAAAAAATCACACTTTAAAACCTGTTAAAACCCAACAAGAAAAGAAGCCACACATCCTTAAAGCAGTTAAAACCTAGGTGTGGGAGTATGAGGGCATTGCCTCAACAGGAGAGACCTGCAGAGACATGTGCCTCCATGGAAGGCCATGTGCCGTGTGTGAGAGGACAAAGGGAGCGAGAGAGTTGGTTTGTCACCGTTTCTTGCTTTCTTGTCAAGTACTCATGGCCAGCCATTACAAGTCATGGCCTGATTCTCCCCCCTTCCTGGTCTCACAGTATTCCTGCCCCTGAACTCAAGTTCTACCACTTCTCAAGACAGCGGTCCATCTTTCCCAGTTCTGGTACAAAGCTTCCTTAGTAACTTCAAAATGGTACCCGCTAAGCTGGGAGGTGGAGCTTCACCCAGATCTTGAAGACTGTTCTGTACTGAAGTGTGAATCCATGCTATGTAATTCCATGTTAAGCTTCAGTCTAAACGTGGCCCTTCATCTGTCGCGTTACCATTGGCTGGTTTCTGAGAAACCTCTGTGGATATCCAATCACTGTATGAGAATGTAGCAAAGAGGGAACGGTCCGGATTGGCCTTTATCCCTGCATTGTTATTGGTTCTTATCTTGTTATGGGTGTGGCTTTGACAGCCCGGGATAGTTTAAAAAGGGAGCTGTGCTCCACTTGTTTTGTGGTGTGTTCCCGAGTTGGTGTTTGCTGTTACAAATAAAGCTGAAATCCCTTTTTGCTGAAATCCTGTTGTTGAGCGGCATACTTAACAGAGACCACCAGAAAAAATCAGGTTTCTCATCTCTCCACCTCTCAACGCGATTGTCTAGAGGAGGTCTAGAGGAGGCGAAATGAAGCTCGGAGCCCCGCCCCATAACCGTGTAGCGTTGCGAGTAAGAACAATCAGCCACCACCTATATTTAGCACTGCTAATCCGTGTTCTCCCCCTCCCCTAAAAGGCATGTATCACTACTGGAAAAACACAACAGGGCCTCATTGATTCAGAATTCTCTCTCACTTTTTCGTTGGGTCTCTCTGTCTTGTATTCCCAGCTTCTCTGTTCCCGCTATAACTTCCAGGGCATCTGGAAGTCGTTGGGTTTAAGTAGGGACCAGTGCGAGGCCTCTACGTTTTTCATGTGCTTCTTGGCTAAAAAGACGGCTATCTGCTGCTGGTCTCTGGGGGCCATAAACTTCCCGACCCTCCAAGGGAAACGGGTTTCGAGCCCCCGGCGCGACTTGTAGCTCTGCAGCTCCCCGAGACACCACTCCTCGTCGATCTTATAACGGCGGCAGACCGCCGCCTCCTGGCAGGGGTCGGCGGCTCTGAGCCAGTCGTGGACCGCGGCCAGCCCTTCGTGCGTCATGATCTCCGGGTAGCGGTGCTCCAACAGCTGGAGCAGGAGTTCGTTAGCCCTGTTGTACCGGACGTTGGTGATCTGGTCCTCGAGATCCGGGCAGGTGGTGATGACCTCGTCCTTGGTCCTTCGGATCAGCAGGACCGGCCCCGAGTACTGGCACAGCTGTTCGCCCACGTTGAGGTTGAAGTGGCCCTTCACCGTCCGCACCACCAGCTTCTTCCAGCTCTTGGGCATGACGTTCAGGGCTAATGGAAGCAGGTCGTCAAAGGTGGCGTCCAGGACCAAGGACCCAAGCGACGGGTAGGTCATCGCCGCCCAGGTGGCCGAGTAGCCCCCCAGGGACCAACCGTAGACGACGACGTCTTCCAGCTTGAAGCCCAGGCAGCGGGTCGCGTACTGGATCACCACGTCCACCGCGTTGGCGTCGTTCTGTGGGTAGGGCTGGCCCGTGCTCCCCCCGAAACCGGGGTGATTCCACCCAAGCACGGAATATCCGGTCTGCAAGGGGGTGGAAAGGCAACCCCATTCGTAGAAGCTGACGTTTCCCTCACAACACACTACTAGCTGCTTCCCTTGATGTTCGGCCGAGTCCGCCGTCACCGCCCTCCGGTCCACAAACATGGTGTCGATCTTATTCCCGTCCCGGGCCACCAGCTTGGCACGTTTCCCGTGATATTCCCCCTGGAGGCGAGCTTGACCCTTTGCCAGGACCGGCAACAAGGCCTGGTTCAGGAGGAACATGGAGCCTGGGTACAGCAGCCAGCGGCCTAAGGAATGGGCCATGACGTAGCTGGCCAGTTGGCCCGGCAGCTGTTTGGCACCGCTGAGGAAGCGCCAACCAGTAACCCGGTCTCTGCCTGGCCCGATGACGAACGCCGATACCGGTGGGAACAGTTGCGACGCCGCTTTGACGAGGATCTGGCGCCCTCGGCCTCGGAGACAGCCCCGGGCGTTGCCACCATGGCAGGGCTCATCCCACTGGAATTCGATGGGCCAGGTCCTGGATTCGAAATTGTAACTGGCCTTGAAATAGATTTTAAAGACGTGGGCCAGAGCCTTCGGGAAGCACAGGACACACATGGAGAGAGGCGGTGGTTGTCTTCCATGAGAGGGACCAATGAAGTTTTGTTTTGGTTTTTTTAAAGAGAAAGAAACAGGAGCGAGGAAAGTAACCCCGTGGCGGAGGTTTACGATCAGCGTAGGAGCGATAGCCCTTTCCGGCGTGCCTTCTACTTCATAGGCGCATGATGTTACCTGTGGAACCTGCTGGTTCTTTGGCACCGTGAAGTGACACCAATTCAGCGGGGGGACCAGTCAGGACATTTACCTAGGGCTGGCAACTGAGGAGGCGTAACAATCAGTGAAGTCACCGTCCTTTGTGAGGGCAACTGGTAAGCATGCAGTTTGGATGGTGGCCACTAGAGGCACCCTGAGGTGATTTCTGGGGGGAGGGCATTGATTGGATTGGGTTTTATGACTGATGGTTTTAATTTACAATTGGAACCCACCTTGAACCACAGGGGGAAGAAGAAGAAGAAGAAGAAGAAGAAGAAGAAGAAGAAGAAGAAGAAGAAGAAGAAGAAGAAGAAGAAGAAGAAGAGGAGGAGGAGGAGGAGGAGGAGGAGGAGGAGGAGGAGGAGGAGGAGGAAGAGATTGGATTTATACCCCTCCCTTCACTACCTGAAGGAGTTTCAGAGCAGCTTACAATCTCCTTTCCCTTCCCCTCCCCACAACAGACACCCTGTGAGGAAGAAGAAGGAGAAGGAGAAGGAGAAGGAGAAGGAGAAGAAGAAGAAGAAGAAGAAGAGATTGGATTTATATCCTGCCCTTCACTCAGAGTCTCAGAGAGGCTTACAAACTCTTTTCCCTTCCCCTCCTCACAACAGACACCCTGCTAGGTAGGTGGGGCTGAGAGAGCTCTTGAGAGAACTGCCCTTGAGAGAACAGCTCCGAGAGAACTATGGCTTGCCCAAGGTCATCCAGCAACTGCAAGTGAAGGAGTGGGGAATCCAACTTGGTTCTCCCAGCTTAGAGGCCGTGCACTTAACCACTACACCAAACTGGTGTAGTAGGTGGGGCCGAGAGAGCTCTCTCTTGAGGACTGCTCCTGAGAGAACAGCTCTGGGAGAACTTGTGACTGACCCAAGGTCCAGGTATCATCATCATCATTTATTGTTACGATCATAGACCCATCAAACAATGTACAAAATCAGAAAACCAATCCCGGGTTATCATAAAAACATTACAAAGGAGAGACATCATGAGAAGTATTAAGGAGGTACTTGCGCTTCGTAAATACAATAAAAAGGAACTTAGCAACAGTCCTTGTTATTTCTTTTTTTTTTGAAACAAAATTTTTATTGGGATACATTCAACATTTCCAATCACGTTACCAATACAATTTCAGAAAAGAAGATCCCCGTCCCAATCCCCCCACCCCCCTAATAGGCTTCCAACACTGCTAATAACAAACTGAAAAATTATAAGGCAATCAAGCTTAGACTTAAGTACATCGACAAACCAGGTAACACATTTGAATTATATATAACCTCTACAATTTCAGCATATTGTATATAACAGCACATACAGTTCAAAATTCATTTCATTTCTCGTTCAATATCCATACGTATCCAAGTTATATATTTTCCCCTTCATTCTATATTCAGTTTCTAGATACAATTTCAATCCTTCCCAGTCTTTTAGGTATTGTTCTGCCATTTGTCCATTTAATTTCTTTGTCATTTTGTCCATTTCCGCTAAAAATAACAGTTTTCTCAACCAGTCATGTACATCTGGCACCTTCTCCATTTTCCAATGCTGAGCAAAGGCCATTCTCGCCGACGTAATCATGTACCATAACAATGTCCTTTTTTCTTGTGGAATTTTTTCCATTGTCAAACCGAGGAGAAGAAGTTCTGGCTTTCTCTCAATTGGGATTTTCAGTATTTTCTGCATCACACAATGTATATTAGACCAGTATGCTTTCATGGACCAGATTACGCCAACCCCTCAAGGAGTTTGCCTCAATTTCCTTCACGGTCCTTGTTATTTCAATGGATTTATCCTGCAGTAGGTATTTCAACACAAGTTCCTCGGAGTGAATTACTAGTTGTCCTTGGAACCTAAATGGCCTTAATACAGGTGTAATTAAGAGGGCTCTTTCTTCTGCATAGTAAGAGCAGTGAAACAAAATGTGGGGAAGGGACTCAATTGACTCGGCGGGGCATGAGCATAGTCTCAGATGCCTAGGAATGTGTTGGAATCTTACCCCATCTCTCCAAACCCTGTTCTCCCCAGCCTCCACCCCAAAATATCCAGAAATTTCCCAGAGTTGGCAACCCTATGTAATCCTTCCATTCTGTGGGACCAATGAACAAGGCACATGGTAGAAGAAGAAGAAAAGAAGGAGAGATTGGATTTATACCCCGGCCTTCACTACCCAAAGGAGTCTCAGAGCGGTTTACAATCTCCTCTCCCTTCCCCTCCCCACAACAGACACCCTGTGAGGTAGGTGGCGCTGAGAGAGCTCTTTTGAGAACTGCTCCGAGAGAACTTGTGACTGACCCAAGGTCACACCAGCAGCTGCATGTGGTGGAGGAATGGGGGAATCAAACCTGGTTCTCCCAGATCAGAGACCGCACTCCTAACCACTACACCAAACTGGCTCACCAAACTGGGAAAAGGCAGGGTATCGATATTTTAATTAATAACAAATCGAGAGCGAGGGAAGGGGTTGCCGTAAGTCAGCCGCAGCCCAACGGCACTCTCCACCAGTGTTCCCTCTAAGCTGAGTTAGTGTGAGCCAGCTCACCGTTTTTTAGCCTCCGGCTCACAGATTTCTGTCTCGGCTCAGGAAGGGATGGGCTCCAGAGCAAACTGGTTCATGCAGCAGCCAAATCGATTGCTCACAACTTTTAATGCCGGTAGCTCACAAAATAGAATTTTTGCTCGCAAGACTCCGCAGCTTAGAGGGAGCATTGCTCTCCACCCCTACCATGAGCCAAAAAAAAGTTGATGAGCTATTAAGCTATTCAGGGGGGTTGTAGAAAAAGCCCAGCAGGTACTAATTAGCATAATAGGCCACACCCAACAGCAGGAACTCATTAGCACATTAGGCCACACACCCCCATGTTACCAGAAGTGTGGTCATCCAGCCACACCCACCTTTTGCTTCTTATTCTGTTTACCTTGTTTGTTGTCAAAACCCCAGGGCTTTTTTTTTTGTAGCAGGAACTCCTTTGCATGTTAGGCCACACACCCCTAATGTAGCCAGTCCTAGTGAGTTTCTGCTTCTGGGTGTGGCCTATTATACTAATGAGTTTCTGCTGGGCGTGGCCAACTCAGGAGCCAGCCGGAACTCCGTTCTTGTGCGTTCCTGCCCAAAAATAGCCCTGAAGCTATTCATCACAAACAAGCGTCTCTTTCGGTCAAACTGGACTTCGTGTCCCAATGGATTTCCATATCCTTAATCTGAGGCATGTGAACAGTTAAACGGCCCCCCAACTGTGATATGATATGCCCCGGGAAACTAGTAAACTTGGGTGGGTTATGCCAATCTCAGTCTTTGACTCCTGTGGTCTAGGCATAGGACTCAAGGGAGAGAGAAGAAGAGGAGGAGGAGGAGGAGGAGACTGCATTTATACACCACCCTTCACTCAGACTCTCAGAGCGCTTTACAATCTCCTCTTCCCCTCCCCACAACAGACACCCTGTGAGGGAGCTGGGGCCGAGAGAGCTCTTTTGGGGACTGCTCCTCAGAGAACAGCTCTGAGAGAACTTGTGACTGACCCGAGGTCGCACCAGCAACTGCACGTGGAGGAGTAGGGGAATCGAATCCAGTCCTGCCAGATTGGAGTCCGCGGTCTTAACCGCTACACCAAACTGAACAGACAAAATATCGATGAAATGTGGATAACTTACTCATCATATCCCAACAGGAGGGGGTGGAGCAGAAGGACATGGAGAAAATGGAAGACGGCATTTCCCTGCGATTGGGCTGACCTTGTGACATCACAGTCCCGCCCTGCTGAGGTCACTGCATCGGAATTCTGAGCCTACTGCTGATCTGCCAAAGGCGTCTTTTACTCTTCTTCAGCTTGAATAGAAGAAGAGATTGGATTTATACCCCACCCTTCACTTGGAGTCTCAGAGCGGCTTACAATCTCCTTTCCCTTCCCCTCCCCACAGCAGACGCCCTGTGAGGTAGCTGGGGCTGAGAGAGCTCTGAAAGAAACTGCTCTTTTTTCAAGGACAGCTGTGCCAGAGCTTGTGACTGACCCAAGGTCACACCAGCAGCTGCAAGTGGAGGAGTGGGGAATCAAGTCCATGCACTTGGTAGAGCCCACGCACTTAAACCACTACACCAAACTGGCGGTCATAGAATACAAGCAGCAGCCTTATGCTGCATTGCCTGCTCTGACCGGCAGCCGCTCTTGAGCAGACCGCTTTGCCGCTCCCGTTGCTGGAAACGGCAAGAAGCTTCCTCTGTGGCAGGTGCCCCAGCGTTGTGCTATGACCTCTCCTTCTCCTTCTGGGTTAGGCCGTGTCCTCTCCGCTGCTCCGAGACTCCTTTTGTTTGGGTTTGGTTCTGCTAGTCCGTCAGGGCATCTAGAGTTGACACCCGGTTGGGCCTCTAACAAGATCGATGCCCCAACAGAAGGTCTGCCACCTGCAGGAAATGGGCAACTCAACTGCTACCACCGGGGATGGGAGATCGCTTGAGAGACTGCTGGTGGAGACAGCAGAAGGTGACTCTGTGTCGTGCCTTTTCATGCTCCATTATGCTGGAGAGTGAGGAAGCCATGCAGGGGTGGCCAAACCGCGGTTTGGGAGCTGCATGTGGCTCTTTCGCACATATTGTGCGGCTCCCAGCAGGGTGGCTGGGGAAGCAAAGGGGAGGCGTGCCTTCCTTCCCCAGACAGTGTGGGGGAGCAGAGAAAGAAAGCAACTTTAACTTTAAATGCGTTCTCAAAGCCCCTCTCCCCCGGCAGCTTGGAGAAGGCATTTGTCCCTTTAAATCCTTTCTCCAAGCCAAGCCAGCCAGCGTTGAGGTGTGGGCGGCTTGGAGGACGTATTTAAAGTTAAAGTTGCTTTCCTTCTAGCCCTCCCTCCCGCATCTATTCGCTTTCTTTGTTTTTCTCTGTTTCTCTCTCTCTCTTTCTACCTCTTTCATTCTTTCTTTCCACCTCTCTCTCTCTCTCTGTCTCTCTCTTAGACAAATATTGTTAGCAAATAAATATAATTGGACAAATAAATACCAATATCTGTTTTTACCTCTTTTGTTTTTATTTTTGGCAGTCTCATTTTATGGTAATCAATCGCAAATGTGCATATTTCTCAATAAAAACGTGTGTGTAGTACTTGTTCATGTCTTGCGGCTCTCAGACATCTGACATTTATTCGATGGCTGAGTTCAGACTGGCAGTTTGCCCCGCTAGAGCCACGTTTCAGCCACGTTTCCCAAGCAGATTAAAGGAGACGTTCACACAGGCGCATCTGCTCGGCGTTCCCCACCCGTAGGCAACCCGTGCTGTTCCGCTTCGCTCCCGGGATTAAAAGATACCTGTTGAAAGTGGTAGCAAATCCCAGAGTGTGCCTTTATCCTGCTGCATTCTGCTTCCCGGAAGTGTGAATGCTCAGCCAAAAAGCCGGGAGCAACCCACGTTGCACGTAAGGCAGCAGTGATATGATTGGCTGTGCTCCGCTCTACCGCCCAATGCGGTACCGGCGCAACAAGATCCTCCCCAAATCGGCTGGATGCCTATGTGTGTGTGAGCGCATATGCGCTCATACACACATAGGCATCTGGCTGATTTACCAGGAAAAAGCTGTTTACAGCCACGCCTCCAGGCCAGCAGTCTGAACGCTCCTGCGCGCCTCCTCCCAGTATGCTCCCGCATCAGTCGGCGCAGTGTTTGTTCTGGGGCTTTTTTGCCATGATTGGCTCCCGCTTCAAACAGCCAGTCTGAACTCAGCCAATGTGGCTCTTACACAGACTCTGATCCTGCTCTAGAAACTGCCTCTCTTGGTGCCCCTCCCGCAGAATCAGAGCATTAGAAGGGGCCCTAGAGGCCATCTAGTCCCACCCCCTGCTCAACGCAGGATCAGAGCATCCCTGACAAGTGTTGGTCCAGCCGCTGCTTCAAGACGGCCAGGGAGGGGGAGTTTTACCACCTCCCCAGGCAGCTGATTCCACTGCTGCGCAGCTCTGACTGTAAAAAAGTTTTTCCTAAGATCCAGCCGGTACCTTCCCGCCCTTAATTTAAACCCATTAATTGTGAGTCCTTCAGATACTTGAAGAGAGCCATCCTGTCGACCCCTCTGCCTCCTCTTCTCCAGACCGAACACTCCCAAATCCCTCAGCCTTTCCTCGTAGCCCCCCCCCCCATCGTCACTCTCCATTCTGTCCACATCCTTTCAGAAGGGAGGCCTCCAGAACTGCCACACCAGACTCCAGGTGCAAGCCTGACCAATGCAGCGTACAGCGGGACCATCACATCTCGCAACCTGGATGTGATGCCTCAGGAAAAGGAAGGTCACCACAGACTTCTGTGATGTCGCAGAAGTTTCTGGGAACAATTTCCCCTTTCCACCTTGGAGCCGAATGCAGCTCTCTTGACAACGGGGCTTCGAGGAGCACGGACAAAGTCCTCGTGCACGTGAAGAGGCAGTGCGCTTTCGTGGTGGGGAAGTTCGCGGGATGGGGTCTTGCTGAAGACCCTTCCAACTATGGATGTTGCCCCGAGTTTTCCTTCCACGGCCCTTTGGTGCATTTGTCATTGAAAAGGGGAAGAACCAATGTTCTGAACTATCGAAATGTGTTAGCAAAATATATGAGCAGAAAAGCTTGTGCAAGCATAAAATAGAAAACAGCTTGGAAACTTCACTTGCTCGGGACTAGATAGCAGCCAAGGTTATGGAGAACAAAGGAATAGCTTAGCTTACTAACAACCAAGATAAGAGCCTGCTGAAACACACACACACAAGAGAGGAGAAAGGGGGAGAGAAGGGGGGGCCCTGAGCAAGAAACAGCTTGAACGACATACGCTTAGAAGCCTGGTCACCAGGTTTAGGGGAGGGTATTTGGTAGCAAGACTGTGAGGGCGACCACCCCTTATGGGTGGCCCAGCCAGAGAGGTGGGCAGCTTTAAATTCAGCTGTGCTGCGTCACAGACTTTTGGAGGCAAACGTGTAGACTGCCTATCCTTGCCCCCCCATATTTTTGCAAATTACGCTTCAATAAACCAGCCTTGATTGATTTTCCCGTGTGAAGTCTTCCTGCTTGACATTTGTCCGGTCGCTTACACGTAACATCATGACGACATGTACAAATCAGCAATAAGACAGTGTGATGGACACCGAGATAAATGGGATGGATGGGGCTTATCCACGTTGAACTTCCAACTCTGGATAGAAAAATGAAATGTCGCATGGAATAAGTAACCACACCGTCTGCCAGCAGCTCAGCTGCCGATACGAGTACAAGGTTGCCAGTCCTAAAGCAAGCCTGCAAAGAACATATCAATTCCTTCAGATGACACCTGGTCAGACATTGCAAGGACCAGGGCTTTTGTTGTAGAAAAAGCCCAGCAGGAGCTCATTAGCATAATAGGCCTCACACAACAGCAGAAACTCATTAGCATATTAGGCCACACCCCTGACAGCACAGCTTATTAGCATATTAGGCCACACCCCATGTTACCAGGAGTATTGTCATCCAGCCACACCCACCTTTTGCTTCTTATTCTGTTTCCCTTGTTTGTTATCAAAACCCAGGGCTTCTTTTGTAAGTTAGGCCACACACCCCTAATGGAGCCAATCCTAATGAGTTTCTGCTGTTGGGTGTGGCCTATTATGCGAATGAGTTCCTGCTGGGCGCCAACTCGGGAGCCAGCCAGAACTCCGTTCCTGTGCGTTCCTGTCCAAAAATAGCCCTGGCAAGGACATTGTGTTGGAAGTTAGTGCCTCTTTAATATAGCACTAACTACTATGCTAATTTTTGACAGGCAAAATTCCCTTTGTCAAAGAGTTTGTGACATGGAGCGACATCAAGACCTAATGAGAATTCCAAACTTTAGGTCCCCTGAGTAATTTAAATGACTCTGTGACAATGGCCCAATATCTTAAAACTTTCACTTTTCCTACAGGAGGGCTTTTACCCTGGCTAGATGCGATGTTATGCCATCAATGCTATTAGAAATAAGATCTTATATACTGAAAGGACCTGTCTCTGTTCCCTAGGCCAGGTGGAAACGTTGGGACACCTTGTTATCCACTGTCCTTTTTATAAAGAATTTTTTGGATGGATTAGCAGTGCTGACAGATGAGGCATGTCTGGAGAAACTACTGATAGATGAAAATTCCAGCTATTAAAGTGACAGCTACATTTTGTGCCCAAGCAGTCAAAGTACACAGCAAACAATACCTGTTCAATAGGACTTCTCCTTTTCTGATTTGATATATTTAGAATACTACACTGGTCGCCACACCTCAAAAAGGATATTATAGCATAGGAAAAAGTGCAGAAAAAGGCAACTAGAATGATCAAAGGGTTGGAAGACTTTGCCTATAAAGAAAGGTTAAGGTGCTTGGGGCTCTTTTGCTTGGAGCAACGATGGCTGAGGGGTGACATGATCGAGGTTTACAAGATTATGCATGGGATAGAGCAGGTGGAGAAAGAGGTACTTTTCTCCCTTTCTCACAATACAAGAACTCCTTGTGGGCACTCCATGAAATTGCTGAGCAGTCAAGTTAGAACAGATAAAAGGAAGTCCTTCTTCACCCAAAGAGTGATTAACCCATGGAATTCACTGCCACAGGAGGTGGCGGCAGCTACAAGCATGGATGGCTTCAAGAGGGGATTAGATAAACATATGGAGCAGAGGTCCATCAGTGGCTATTAGCCACAAGGCATAGAGACGAACTCTCAGTCTGGGGCAAGTGATGCTCTGTCTTGGTGCTTGGAGGGGGGCAACAGTGGGAGGGCTTCTGGAGTTCTGGCCCCACTGCTGGACCTCCTGATGGCACCTGGTATTTTTGGCTACTGTATGACACGGAGTGATGGACTAGATGGGCTGTTGGCCTGATCCAACATTGGCTTCTCTTACGTTCTTATGTTATGTTCTTATATATATATGTACATATATATTTAATTTTTGAAATATGGTGATTGGTACATTTTATCCGTGAAATATGACGACCTGTGTATCCTAATGTTGTTATTTTTCTTTTAAGCTTGTTATCTTTTATATTGTACTATGTTTGAACATAGTCATTGACCATAATCAATAAACTCCCATTGTCAGATGGGTATCTGATAAAAGGAGCTTAGTACCGAGATATTTGGTTAAGAAGAAAACAGGAGTTGGTTTATACCCCACTTCTCTCTACCCAAAGGAGTCTCCGAGCGGCATCCCTCCCTCTCCCCACAACAGGCACCTTGTGAGGCAGGTGGGGCTGAGAGGGTTCGGTGAGAACTGTGACTGGTCCAAGGTCACCCGGCAGGCCTCATGCGGAGGAGAAGGGGGGAATCGAACCCAGTTCTCCAGATTCGAGTCCACCGCTCTTCACCACTATGCCACGCTGGCACTGGCAGAGTTTGTAGAAGCGTGATACTGAGTGCAGTAAATGAATCTCCCAAGAAGTATATTGCAAAAAGAAGAAGAAGAAGAAGAAGAAGAAGAAGAAGAAGAAGAAGAAGAAGAAGAAGAAGAAGAAGAAGAAGAAGAAGAAGAAGAAGCAGCAGCAGCAGCAGCAGCAGCAGCAGCAGCAGCAGCAGCTAACATATTTATTCAAGGAGATCCAATTCACATTCAGGTTGCAGTCAGAAGCCAAATCTAAAGAGGACTTTCCCTATCACAAATAGCCAGCTTGTCTGGCATCGTGTGTGGGAGTACGAGGGCATTGTCTGTAGAGGAGGGACCTGCAGAGACAGGTGTCTCCTTGGAAGGCCATGTGCAGAAAGGGAGAGGACAAAGGGAGACAGAGAGGAGGGGTCAGAGGGCCACTCTCAGGTAACAAAGAGAGGCATCCCATTCAAGAAGATTACATCTATACGCACTCCGTGATATAGCGCCCCCCAGTGTCCAGGCATGCTGAACTGCTCACTCTCTGACACTTTGGCTCTGGAGAGCTTGTACCCCGGAAGATCTTGTCTGATCTTTCAGGTGCCACGGGACTCGTATCTGCCTCTTTTACTGCAGACCCACACGGCTGCCCCCCACACCCGAAACTGTTTTCATTCAGATGTGAAGCTCTGTCAGGTTTCCACATTTCCTTGGTGAGCTGAAGACGAAGGCGTCACCTCACCTGCTCTCCACAAAACAAATTCCACAGATTCACCCAGCCGGGAAAGGACAAAAGGCCCTAGCTCCTCGCCGTCCGTCAACACACACACACACACACACCCTTGAAGAGGCTGTCTAATACAGACTGCTGCATCCTGCAAGAACTGGATGGTGGAGAGGAGATTGGACTTCTAGCCTGCCCTTCACTACCCAAAGGAGTCTCCGTGTGGCTTACAATCTCCTTTCCCTCCCCCTCCTCACAACAGAGACCCTGTGAGGTAGAAGAAGAAGAACAGATTGGATTTATACCCCGCCCTTCACTACTCAAAGGAGTCTCCGAGCGGCTTACAATCTCCTTTCCCTTCCCTTCCCCACAACAGACACCCTGTGAGGTAGAAGAAGAAGAGATTGGATTTATACCCCGCCCTTCACTACCCGAAGGAGTCTCCGTGTGGCTTATAATCTCCTTTCCCTCCCCCTCCCCACAACAGAGACCCTGTGAGGTAGAAGAAGAAGAAGAAATTGGATTTATACCACACCCTTCACTACCCAAGTCTCTGAGCGGCTTACAATCTCCTTTCCCTCCCCCTCCCCACAACAGACATCCTGTGAGGTAGAAGAAGAAGAAGAGGTTGGATTTATACCCTGCCCTTCACTGCCCAAAGGCATCTCAGAGCGGTTTATGAACTCCTTTCCCTTCCCCTCCCCACAACAGGCACCCTGTGAGGTAGAAGAAAAGGAAGAGATTGGATTTATACTCTGCCCTTCAGTACCCAAAGGAGTCTCCGAGCAGCTTACAATCTCCTTTCCCTCCCCCTCCCCACAACAGACACCCTGTGAGGTAGAAGAAGAAGAGATTGGATTTATACCACGCCCTTCACTACCCGAGTCTCCGAGCGGCTGACAATCTCCTTTCCCTCCCCCTCCCCACAACAGACATCCTGTGAGGTAGAAGAAGAAGAGATTGGATTCATACCCTGCCCTTCACTACCCAAAGGAGTCTCAGAGCGGCTTACAATCTCCTTTCCCTCCCCACAACAGACATCCTGTGAGGTAGAAGAAGAAGAGATTGGATTCATACCCTGCCCTTCACTACCCAAAGGAGTCTCAGAGCGGCTTACAATCTCCTTTCCCTCCCCCTCCACACAACAGACACCCTGTGAGGTAGAAGAAGAAGAAGAGATTGGATTTATACCCCACCCTTCACTACCCAAAGGAGTCTCAGAGCGGCTTACAAACTCCTTTCCCTCCCCCTCCCCACAACAGACACCCTGTGAGGTGGGTGGGGCTGAGAGAGCTCTCCCAAGGACTGCCCTTGAGAGAACAGCTCTGAGAGAACTTGTGACTGACCCAAGGTCACACCAGCAGCTGCTTGTGGAGGAGAGGGGAATCAAATCCAGTTCTTCCAGATTAGAGTCCGCGCTCCCAACCACCGCACCAAACTGGCTCTCACACCAAAACAATGAATAAACCATACAATACAGCCAATTTGTATTATGCAGAGTCAGTTTGATGCAGTGGTCTGGAGCACAGACTCTAATCTGGGAGAACCGGGTTTGATTCCCCGCTCCTCCTCATGCAGCTGCTGGTGTGACCTTGGGTCAGTCACAAGTTCCCTCAGAGCTGTTCTCTCAAGGGCAGTTCTCAGGAGAGCTCTCTCAGCCCCACCTACCTCACAGGGGGTCTGTTGTGGGGAAGGGAAGGGAAAGGAGATTGTCAGCTGCTCTGAGACTCCTTCAGGTAGTGAAGAAGAAGAGGAGGAGGAGGAAGAGGAAGAGATTAGATTTATACCCCGCCCTTCATTACCCAAAGGAGTCTCAGTGTGCCTTGCAATCTCCTTTCCCTTCCCCTCCCTACAACAGACCCTAGATTGCTGTCCATTTTTTCCTGGCTTCTTCAGGTTGCTGTTTCAATGGTGGGAGCCCCAAAAGCTCTAGGAATTTACCTCTGACCTTGCAGTCTATCTTGTTCCAATTCAGCAACCTAGGCGATCCGTAGCTGCTTTATTTGTGACTGTGCACAGAGACAAAAAGGGAGTGATCGATAACTTCTGTGAGATAGGGACCGTAAAAGAAAATATTAATTCATTTCCAGGACACAGTTTGTTGTCTAATACCTTACGGGTACAGTGTTATTCCCCCCCCGGTGGTTTGCATACTTGCATGCCCCATTACATCCATTGGTGGTCGACTTCCCTCCTGGAGGTCGGCAACCCTATGTTAGAAATCAACGCGAGCGCTGTGACGCCTTCACAGCTGTAGGCACAAAACCACCACAACTGTGAAATCTTAACTTGTATTTCTCTCTTTCTTTCTCGGAAACCAGACCATCCCCCTGACCGTCCCGAGCTAGAGCTTCCAGGGCAACCGAAATTCCTCAGCCGGCAACGTCCTCCCGTGCGTGGTCACCACGTTCTTCATGTGCTTCTTGGCCAGGAACAGGGCCAGCTGCTGCTTCTGCCAGCAAGGGAGGCCTTTCCCGAGTCTCCACGGGAAATCGGCCTTCGGTCCGAGACTCGCTCGGTAGCTCTGGAGCTTCTGGAGGCACCAGTCTTCGTCCACCTTGTACAGGTAGTGGTAGATAAGTGATTCCAACGGCAGGCTGTCAACCGAGAGCCAGTGGTGCAGGACTTCTTCCGTCCCAGAGAGGATCTCAGGATAGCGGGTCTTCAAGAGCTGCAGTAGCAGCTGGTTGGCCCGGTTGCTCTTGACGATGGGAATGCGCTTCTCCATGCTAAACTGGGTGCTGGTGATTTCGTCGAGGGTCCTCCGGATCAGCAGCACGGGCCCCGGGTATTTGCAGAGCTGCTCAGCCACGTTGAGGTTGAAGTGCTCCGTCACCGTCTTCAGCACCAGCGCCTTCCACCTCTTGTCGATCATCTTCACCGCCAACGGGATCAGTCCGTCAAAGGAGGCGTCCAGGATCAAGGCGCCCAGTTCGGGGTAGCTCATGGCAGCCCACGTGGCCGTGTAGCTGCCCAAGGAATAGCCGTAGATGGCGATGTCCGACAGTCTGAAATTCAGGCGATGGACAGCGTACTGGAGCACCACTTCCATGGCGTTGATGTCGTTCTTCGGGTAGGGTTTCCCGGTGCTCCTAGCAAAACCCGGATGATTCCACCCCAGGACAGAGTAGCCGGCTCTCAACGGAGTAAAAAGGCAGCCGATCTCGTAAAAGCTGCCGTTCCCTTCGCAGCAAATCACCAACTGCCTGCCACGCTGCCGGGGGTCTTTCCTGCTCCTCCTGTCTACAAACATGGTGTCGATCTCATTTCCGTCCCGGGCGATGAGCTTGGCTCGTTTCCCGTGAAAATCCTCCATGAGGCGAGTCCGGCCCTTCACGATGAAGGAGAGAGGGACTTTGTTCAGGAGGCAAACGGAGCCCGGGTACAGCAACCAGCGGCCAAGAGAGTGAGCGATGGCATACCTGGCCAGTTTGCTGGAGGCCTGCTTCATGCCGTGGAGGATGCTAGTTTGGGTTGGGCTGGGTGCTCCTGGATTGTCGGCCAGCCGTGATCTCGGAGGGCCGTTGACGGTGGAGCTGCCACCACCACCACCAACATTGCTGCTGCTGCTACTCTTGAATTCATCCCAACGGTATTCCACAGGCCAGTTCCTGAATAAACATCCGTCCTTGATGAACAGGCATGCTTTCATTCTGTAACACATGTCGAAGTTCTGTAAGGATGCTCATACAGTTAGGTTCCTTAACTTATGAGAATTAGCCTCATCGGTTCTTACGGTCTTCGGTTACCCATGTCTAAGTTCTTTAGTGGTGCTCACAAGAATTCTATAAACGTATCTTTCAGAAAGAGGTACATTGAAGGAAGGGGACAGGAGAAGATGGAGAAATGCCAACGAGGGAAGGGTTTAGAGGATCTCCATTCAACACGGTCTGGACAGAGGGCAGGCCCGTTGCTCTTTTCGAGGTTTCTGCTCTTGGAGGGGAAGGGGGTTGGTATCCAGCAAAGGGCAACCGGGCACTTCCTCCAGGAGCCCTTATAGGCAGCCAATGAAGGCCAAGGTAATAATTAGCAAAGGTCAACTTCCTTTGTGAGCAACTCCCCCACTGAAGACTTGACTGCTTGAGTGACAGGGTACCAGTTTGGTGTAGTGGTTAGGAGGGCGGACTCTAATCTGGGAGAACCGGGTTTGATTCCCCACTCCTCCACATGCAGCTGCTGGCGTGACCTTGGGTCAGTCACAAGTTCTCTCGGAGCAGTTCTCAAAAGAGCTCTCTCAGCACCACCTACCTCACAGGGTGTCTGTTGTTGGGAGGGGAAGGGAAAGGAGATTGTAAACCACTCTGAGACTCCTTCGAGTAGTGAAGGGCGGGGTATAAATCCAATCTCTTCTTCTTCTACCTCAGAGGGTGTCTGTTGTTGGGAGGGGAAGGGAAAGGAGGTTGTAAACCGCTCTGAGACTCCTTCAGGTAGTGAAGGCCAGGGTATAAATCCAATCTCTCCTTCTTTTCTTCTTCCTCTTCTTCCTCTTCTTCTTCTACTATGTGCCTCGTTCACTGGTCCCACAGAATGAAAGGATTACATATAGGGTTGCCAACTCTGGGAAATTCCTGGATATTTTTTGGGGGGAGACTGAGGAGAACAGGGTTTGGGGAGATAGGGTATAATGTCAGAGAGTCCACCCTGCAGAAATGCTACCTTCTCCAGGGGAAATGGTCTCTGTCGTACGGAGATCAGTTGTAATTCTGGAAGATCTCCGGGGCCCCACCTGGAGGTTACGCCAAAGAATCGCTATGAAAACGACGGCAACTCTGCAAAAACATTTGTAAGAATAATCTATCAAATTGTCCTTGCATACAATCCACAATATCACGATAAGAAGCATGTATACCCATGGCTGACCAAACAAAAGATAACACGGTCTCTAATTGCTGGCAGGGCTAATAAAAATCCCCGGGGTTATATCCGTCGAGACGTCTTCAAGGCCTGTTCTCTGCACACAAGATATATGTTGGCTGAGACAATTCTATTTAAGCCTGTTGCCCTGTGATGGGATTTTGTTTATCTGCTGAAACACTCCTCTTTTATCAGCTGGAGGTTGGCGACCCCTGGAGAACAATTCCCCTGGGGGAAACGTCCGCTTTGGAGAGTGAGCTGAATGGCATTCCGTCCTTGTTGAGTTCCTTCACCTCCCCAACCTCCTATTCCCCAAATGCCACCCTCAAATCTTCAGGAATGCCCCCACCCAGAGTTGGCAGCCCTGGTTTCTGGCTGGATTTAAAGCCACCGTGCTCATGAATATGATCCTGTAGCCAGTGCTGGGCCCATATCCGTCTGATGTGGGTACTGGAGGAACTAACTGGGGGTCGATGGACCAGACTCTTCGAAGTCCTCCAGGATAGCCGTTCTAGACTTGAGTTGCCGTAGCAATGAACCCCTCGTGACATCACAGTTGACTTCCAAGAATCACATGACTGGGAAGAACCAAAAGCCCGCTAGCAGGGCCATGGTGGGGGGACCTGAGAGGACTCATGGGGAGGAGAAATCCCACCCTTCTCCCCCTTCGATGCAATGGCTCTGCCATAGTGGGTAAAGTGGGATCTAGGACAGGGTAGCTAGCCTTCAGGTGGTCCTAGTGGTCTCCTGGGATCACAACTGGTCTCCAGAGATCTGTTCCCCCAGAGAAAACGGCTGCTTTGGAGGGTGGACTCTATGGCATTATACCTACAGTGAGGTCCCAAACCCCACCTTCTGAGACGCACCACAAAGCTCCCGGAATTCCCCAACCTGGAGGTGGCAACCCTCCTATTCTGGAGGACTCAGACTTGAAGGCCCAATCTGCCACGGAAGCCTGCTGGGTGACCTTGGGCCAGTCACACAACTCTCGGCCTGGCCTACCTCCCAGGGTCGTTGTGAGAGACCATGGAGGAGAGAACAATGACAATAAGTTGCTTTGGAGCCCCAGTGCGGAGAAAGGTGGGGCATCAATCATAGACTAGAATCCTAGAGTGGGAAGGGGCCATACAGACCATCTAGTCCAACCCCATGCACAATGCAGGACCAGCCTAGAGCATCTCTGACAAATATTCGTCCAGCCGAAAGCTGTCAGTGAAGGGGAGCTCACCACCTCCCCAGGCAGCTGATTCCACCTCTGAACCACTCTGACCGTGAAAAGGTTTTTCCTAATATCCAGGCAATACCTTTCTGCGTGTAACTTGAACCTGTTGCTTTGGGTCCTCTCCTCTGCTGCCAGCTGGGACGGCTCCTTGCCCTCTTCCAAATGACAGCCTTTCAAATATTCAAAGAGAGCAATCATGTGTGTCCCCCCCCAATCTCTTCTCCAAACTAAACATTCCCAGGGCCCTCAGCCTTTCCTCGTAGGGCTCAGTCTCCTGAAGCTGGTAGCCAATAAAGTCAGTTTGGTATAGTGGTTAGGAGCACGGACTCTAATCTGGGAGAGCCAGGTTTGATTCCCCACCCCTCCACTTGCAGCTGGCTGGATGACCTTGGGTCAGTCCCACGTTCTCTCAGAGCTGTTCTCTCAGAGCAGTCAAAAGAGCTCTCTCAGCCACGTCTACCTCACTGGGTGTCTGTCGTGGGGAAGCGAAGGGGAAGGAATTATAAGCCGCTCTGAGATTCCTTCTGGTAGTGGAGGGCGGGGCATAAATCCAATCTCCTCTTCCTTCATTGGTCTTAAAGGTGCCACTGGTCTCTACATTTGTTCTACTCCTGCTACGACTAACAGCTACCCATCGGGATGTCATTATCCGGTAGTCCTTACATTTGTCTTCTTGGTGTTCAGCTGTAATCTTGCTTTGGTACTTTCAGCCTGAACCTTTTGCGTGCAGATGAGTTCAAAAACAATGTTCTGGCTTGCAAAAAATGACACCTCTCTTGTGAATCCGCCTTTCTGTACAATTCATCTCAAGGTTCACCGTGGTCGGGATTGGGAACCTGGTGTTATGCATTCGAAACAGAGAAAAATCCCGTTTCTCGCAGGGAGGGAGGAAGCCCTGCAGTTCACATTTCCCATCACTAGGGCCTCCTCTCTGCTTACTGTTGAAGATACTAATTCTAGAGCAGAAGGCGCGTGAGTCTGTTCAAGCGAAAACGAACAGGAATCTTTTGGCTCCTGACAGTCTAATCTGAGTTTTTATTCCAGCATAATTTTGGGCGGATTAGAGCCCGCTTCGTCCCGTGCATGCAGACAGGCAGCAAGCCATACTTCTGATAAACCTGTGTGGTGTGTTGGCGAGAGTATCAGACTACGAGATCCCAGGTTCGAATCCCCACTCTGCTGTGGAGACTAGCTGGGTGACCTCAGGTCAGCCACACACTCTCCGGCTAACCTACCTCACAGGGGTGTTGTGAGGGTGAAACAGTGGAGAGGAGTATGCCATAAGCCACTTTGGGGTTTGATAGCGGAAGCAAAAATAAAATAAATTATGTGAGCTCCAGCAACCCTAGAGTCCCCTGAGTACATAACTGTTTGTGGATGGCCCACTTTTGGTGTTTTGGTGTGAGAGCCAGTTTGGTGTAGTGGTTAAGTGCGCGGACTCTAATCTGGGAGAACCGGGTTTGATTCCCCACTCCTCCACTTGCACCTGCTGATGTGACCTTGGGTCAGTCACAAGCTCTGGCACAGCCGTTCATGAAAAAAGAGCAGTTTCTGTCAGAGCTCTCTCAGCCCCACCTACCTCATAGGGTGTCTGTTGTGGGGAGGGGAAGGGAAAGCAGTTTGTCAGCCGCTCTGAGACTCCAAGTGAAGGGCGGGGTATAAATCCAATCTCTTCTCTTCTTCTTCTTCTTCTTCAAAAGCTGAGGGCAGAATAAAAGGTTTTACGGTGCCACGGGACTCCAGGTTATCGGACAGGCAGAGAACTGAAATCATTTCATCTAACAGTAAACTGGCTGGCCCCATCCCAGTCCTTGAAGAAGAAGAGAAGAAGAGATTGGATTTATACCTCGCCCTTCACTACCCGAAGGATTTTCATAGCGGCTTACAATCTCCTTTCCCTTCCCTCTCCCCACAACAGGCACCTGGTAAGGTAGGTGGAGCTGAAAGAGCTCTTTCGAGGACTGCCTTTGAGAGAACAGCTCTGAGAGAACTTGTGACTGGCCCAAGGTCACACCAGCAGCTGCGTTTGAAGGACGGGGGGAGTCAACCCCGGTTCTCCCAGATTGGAGTCCGCGTTCCTAACCACTACACCAAACTGGCTTTCAGCACCAAAAACCCAAAAGTGGGCCATCCACAAACAGTTACATATTCAGGGGACTCTAGGGTTGCCAACTCTGCACTGAGAAATTCCTGGAGATTGGGGAGGATGGAGCCTGGGGAGGGCAGAATTTGGGAAGGGGGGACCTCAGTGGGGTATAATGCCATATGGTCTACCCTCCAAAGTAGCCATTTCCTTCAGGAGAACTGATCTGTGTAGCCTGGAGATCAGTTGTAATTCTGGCAGGCCTCCAGGCCCCACCTGGAGGCTGGCAACTCCCCAGGATGTAGGAAAACCAAATGAAAATGAGAAAAGAAACCAAAGCTGTGACTTGATGAGGAATGAGTACTCTCCTGGAGGTGTAGAATCTTGAGAGTGTGTTAAAGAAACATAGAGCTGGAAGGGACTCCAAAGGGTCATCTAGCCCAACCCCCTGAACAATGTAGGAAATGCACAGCTACCACCACCACCCCACTCTCCCAGTGGTCCCCCTGCTGCGTGCCCAGAAGATGGCAAAAAAACCCCTCCAGGATCTCTGACCCAATCTGGCTTTGAAGAAAAGTTGCTTCCTGTCCTCAAAGTGGCAATCGGCATTTCCCTGGGTGTGCAAAAAAGGGCCACGAGAACTAAGCCCTGAGGCAACCCTTCCTGCCCTCCCTCTCATGATCTGCCCAAGTTCACAGAATCAGCTTCCGGGAGTGACGCCAACCCATGGAACGCCCCCCCCCCAAAAAAAAAAAAAATTCCCCCAAATTCCCCCAGCAGCAGCAGGCAAGGAGCTGGCGTCCCTAAGACCAACGAAGTTCTATTCAAGGCATGTATTTAAAGAATTGTTGCATGCACACAAAAGCTTGTACCTTGAATACCCTGAATAAAATTTTGTTGGTCTTAAAGAAGAAGAGATGGGATTTATACCCCGCCCTTCACTACCCAAAGGAGTCTCAGAGCGGCTGACAAACTCCTTTCCCTTCCCCTCCCCACAACAGACACCCTGTGAGGTAGAAGAAGAGAAGAGATGGGATTTATACCCCGCCCTTCGCTACCCGAAGGAGTCTAAGAGCGGCTGACAAACTCCTTTCCCTTCCCCTCCCCACAACAGACACCCTGTGAGGTAGAAGAAGAAGAAGAGATTGGATTTATACCCCGCCCTTCACTACCCAAAGGAGTCTCAAAGCGGCTTACAAACTCCTTTCCCTTCCCCTCCCCACAACAGACACCCTGTGACGTAGAAGAAGAAGAAGAGATTGAATTTATACCCCACCCTTCACTACCCAAAAGAGTCTCAGAGCAGCTGACAAACTCCTTTCCCTTCCCCTCACCACGACAGGCACCCTGTGAGGTAGAAGAAGAGAAGAGATTGGATTTATACCCTGCCCTTCACTACCCCAAGGAGTCTCAGAGCAGCTGACAAACTCCTTTCCCTTCCCCTCACCACGACAGACACCCTGTGAGGTAGAAGAAGAGAAGAGATTGGATTTATACCCTGCCCTTCACTACCCCAAGGAGTCTCAGAGCAGCTGACAAACTCCTTTCCCTTCCCCTCACCACGACAGACACTCTGTGAGGTAGAAGAAGAAGAAGAGATTGGATTTATACCCTGCCCTTCACTACCCCAAGGAGTCTCAGAGCAGCTGACAAACTCCTTTCCCTTCCCCTCACCACGACAGACACTCTGTGAGGTAGAAGAAGAGAAGAGATTGGATTTATACCCTGCCCTTCACTACCCAAAGGAGTCTCAGAGCAGCTGACAAACTCCTTTCCCTTCCCCTCACCACGACAGACACCCTGTGAGGTAGAAGAAGAGAAGAGATTGGATTTATACCCTGCCCTTCAGTACCCGAAGGAGTCTCAGAGCAGCTGACAAACTCCTTCCCGTTCCCCTCCCCACAACAGACACCCTGCGAGGTTGGTGGGACTGAGTAAGCTCTTTCGAGGACTGCCCTTTCAAGTACAGCTCTTGTCAGAATTATGGCTTGCCCAAGGTCATCCAGTGTGTGCAAGTGGAGGAGAGGAGAATCAAACCCAGTTCTCCTAGATTAGAGTCCACGCACTTAACCACGACACCAAACAGGCTACACCAAAAGTTGCCACTTTACTCAGACTTTGTTTGGTGGATGTTATTTGCCTAAGTGGCAAATGAGGAAAAGAAGCATTTGTGGTTATGTCTATTTAGGGAACTTTAGAGAAGGAAGGAGAACGGGCACCTACCATGAAACCAAGAAGCCAGCACCGTAAAAGAAGCCCTTACACTTTCAAACCACGCTGAAACCATTAGACTGTTATACTTCTTAATAAACTATGTTTCCCTCTCAGTAAAAACAGTGAGGTTATTTAGAATAAAGTATCCTTTTTTTACCTCACACGGCCATTCGCACGCACTGACCGCTCTGTCATTCTATCAGATATAACTAAGTCATCTTGTTCTTCTGGTTGAACTAAGAGGTCTAAGGTGAGAGAGCCTTTGGTGGCAGCAAAATTAAGTAGAAAATGCTGAGGAAGGCAAGGAGCGGGCATAACACACACATGTTGTTCCAGACTGCGACAGGTGCTCCCTACCCGTGCAGAGCCAGTTTGGTGTAGTGGTTAAGTGTGAGGACACTAATCTGGAGGAACCGGGTTTGATTCCCTACTCCTCCACTTGCACCTGCTGATGTGACCTTGGGTCAGTCACAAGCTCTGGCACAGCTGTTCTTGAAAAAGTGCAGTTTCTGTCAGAGCTCTCTCAGCCCCACCTACCTCACAGGGTGTCTGTTGTGGGGAGGGGGAGAGAAAGGAGTTCGTAAGCCGCTCTGAGATGCCTTTGGCCAGTGAAGGGCGGGGTATAAATCCAATCTCTTCTTCTTCTACCTCACAGGGTGTCTGTTGTGGGGAGGGGAAGGGAAAGGAGTTTGTCAGCCACTCTGAGACTCCTTCGGGTAGTGAAGGGCGGGATATAAATCCAATCTCTTCCTCTTCTTCTACCTCACAGGGTGTCTGTTGTGGGGAGGGGAAGGGAAAGGAGTTTGTCAGCTGCTCTGAGACTCCTTCGGGTAGTGAAGGGCGGGGTATAAATCCAATCTCTTAACATAAGAACATAAGAACATAAGAGAAGCCAATGTTGAATCAGGCCAATGGCCCATCTAGTCCAACACTCTGTCACACAGCGGCCAAAATATACCAGGTGCCATCCGGAGGTCCAGCAGTGGGGCCAGGGCACCAGAAGCCCTCCCACTGCTGCCCCCTCCAGCACCAAGAATAGAGTGCATCACCTGCCCCAGACTGAGAGTTCCCATCCATACCCTGTGGCTAATAGCCACTGGTGGACTTCTGCTCCATATGTTTATCTAATTTCCTCTTGAAACTGTCCATGCTTGCAGCTGCCACGACCTCCTGTGGCAGTGAATTCCATATGTTAATCACTCTTTGGGTGAAGAAGTATTTCCTTTTATCTGTTTTAACCCGACTGCTCAGCAATTTCATAGAGTGCCCACGAGTTCTTGTATTGTGAGAAAGGGAGAAAAGTACTTCTTTCTCAACCTGCTCAATCCCATTCATAATCTTATAAACCTTGATCATGTCACCCCTCAGCCGTCGTTTCTCCAAGCTAAAGAGCCCCAAGCATTTTAACCTTTCTTCATAGGGAAGGTGTTCCAACCCTTTTATCATTCTAGTTGCCCTTCTCTGCACTTTTTCCAATGCTATAATATCCTTTTTGAGATGTGGTGACCAGAACTGTACACAGTATTCCAAATGAGGTCGCACCAATGATTTATACAGGGGCATGATGATACTGGCTGATTTGTTATCAATTCCCTTCCTAATAATCCCCAGCATAGCGTTGGCCTTCTTTATTGCAGCTACACATTGTGTAGACATTTTCAGCGAGTTATCCACTACGACTCCAAGATCTCTCTCTTGGTCAGTCTCTGCCAGATCAGACCCCATCAATGTGTATTTATATTTAGGATTTTTGGCTCCAATGTGCATCACTTTGCACTTGGCCACATTGAACCCCATTTGCCACGTTGACGCCCACTCACCCATCCTCAACAGATCCCTTTGGAGTGCCTCACAATCCTCCCTGGTTTTCACCACCCTGAACAACTTCGTGTCATCTGCAAATTTAGCCACATCACTGCTTACTCCCAATTCCAAATCGTTAATAAACAAGTTAAAAAGCATCGGACCGAGTACTGATCCCTGTGGTACCCCACTGCTTACCACCCTCCACTGAGAAAGTTTCCCATTTATACTCACTCTCTGTTTCCTATTTATAAGCCAGTTTTTGATCCACAAGAGGACTTGTCCTTTTATCCCATGACTATTGAGCTTACTTAGGAGCCTTTGATGAGGAACTGTATCAAAAGCTTTCCGGAAGTCAAGGTAAATAATATCTATTGGGTCCCCCTTGTCCACATGTTTGTTCACTCCCTCAAAAAACACTAACAGGTTAGTGAGACAAGATCTTCCTTTACAGAACCCATGCTGAGTCTGCCTCAATAGTTTTTGTTCATCAATGTGCCTACTAATTCTTTCCTTAATAACAGTTTCCACCAATTTACCCGGTATCGACGTCAGACTGACTGGCCTGTAATTTCTCTGAGACTCCTTCGGGTTGTGAAGAGCGGGGTATAAATCCAATCTCTTCTTCTTCTTCTACCTCACAGGGTGTCTGTTGTGGGGAGGGGAAGGGAAAGGAGTTTGTCAGCCGCTCTGAGACTCCTTTGGGTAGTGAAGGGCGGGGTATAAATCCAATCTCTTCTTCTTCTTCTACCTCACAGGGTGTCTGTTGTGGGGAGGGGAAGGGAAAGGAGTTTGTCAGCCGCTCTGAGACTCCTTTGGGTAGTGAAGGGCGGGGTATAAATCCAATCTCTTCTTCTTCTTCTACCTCACAGGGTGTCTGTTGTGGGGAGGGGAAGGGAAAGGAGTTTGTCAGCCGCTCTGAGACTCCTTTGGGTAGTGAAGGGCGGGGTATAAATCCAATCTCTTCTTCTACCTCACAGGGTGTCTGTTGTGGGGAGGGGAAGGGAAAGGAGTTTGTCAGCTGCTCTGAGACTCCTTCGGGTAGTGAAGGGCGGGGTATAAATCCAATCTCTTCCTCTTCTTCTACCTCACAGGGTGTCTGTTGTGGGGAGGGGGAGGGAAAGGAGTTTGTAAGCCGCTCTGAGATGCCTTTGGGCAGTGAAGGGCAGGGTATAAATCCAATCTCTTCTTCTTCTTCTACCAGGGGTCTCCAAAAGGGGGAAAACTTGATTCTGGGGTTGTAAAGCAAGGCTGCTTTGGTTCGGCTCTGTTCCTGCGAGGAAGAATGCAGAAGGAAATATGAAGGAAGGCCCCGTAGCTGGGATTTTGTGCCTTGTGGGGAAATTTTTTCTTCTGGTGGGGCTGAAGCTCTCAGTGCAGAAAGGAAAGCCAGGATCCTGAAGACCCTACATAGGTGTTCTTAACTATTTAGCCAGTAGAAAGCTGTTACCAGGATAGGTCTCTACAAGCTGGCAACCACTTTAGAGGACAGTTTTCAGCTGCTGCAGGGTAATCACTTATGCGAGCCTAAGCAACAGTCCTGAATAACAAACCAGCAGGTGGGGGCAATGACTTCTAGAGTCAAGGAAGCTAACTCTTAGGCAGAAAAACTCTTTTTTTAAAAAATTAACCTTTATTGAAGGAGACCAGTTTCTTGACACAGAGTTAGAAGGGGTCCTGGAGGTCACGTACTCCAACCCCCTTGCTCAGTGTGGGAATTAGTCAACTACAGCACCCCGCTCTGCTTAAAGGAGCACATGCCTTTAAAACCCCCCACAGAATTAGAAGGGGTCCTGGAGGTCACGTACTCCAACCCCCTTGCTCAGTGTGGGAATTAGTCAACTATGGCACCCCACTCTGCTTAAAGGAGCACACGCCTTTAAAAAAACCCACACAGAGGTAGAAGGGGTCCTGGAGGTCACGTACTCCAACCCCCTTGCTCAGTGTGGGAATTAGTCAACTACGGCACCCCACTCTGCTTAAAGGAGCACATGCCTTTAAAAATGCTTTAAAATGATTGAGAAAAGCATTTGCAGGAGAAATTCTTGTGGGGCTGTGCCCTAAACCCCACCATAGTTACGGATCTGTACGAAGGGTATCTTTTGGCCCCCTGACAATGCAAGGTCACTTTGGTTTACTAAATTCTAAGTTCTGCCAACAATCTGGAGAAGGGAAAATTTCCTGCTCCTTTAAAACAGGTTTAATGTGTGGAAACGGGCAGGTGAAGTATTTTCATGGCATGCAGGTAAATAACCTCACTTGGTCAATAACATCTCATTCAGCCTCTATTCAGGGACACAGGGCATTTTGTTTCTCCACGTTCTTGGCAACCCAAGTTAAATTCCCATTCTCTGTATGGTTTCCATGCTGGGGTTTTGGTAACTTCCAAATGTGTTTTGATTTAATGGTTCCTATAACTGATTGAACAACAAAGAAAAGATTGATTAATGGAATCTTCTTTCATTGGTTGGTGGTAGGGTTCCCAAGTACTTACCGTATTTTGGCGGGGGACACACAGTCCCCAGCCGGAACATTCCCCCGCGCAACACTCACGCCGCACGATGCCATCGCCAGGAAGTGATGCCGGGCGACGCTCTGGCAATGGGGCTGGAAACTCGATGGTACCAACGAGTTTCCATCCCCATTGCCAGAGCGTCGTCCGGCATCACTTACTGGCGATGGCATTGTGCGCGCGTCTTTCCTTCCCCTGGGGATGGTCCTGCCAGGACATAGCCGTCCCCCACCGGCATACAGTAAGTTCTTGGCAAGCCTGGTTGGCGGATCTAATGATCACAACTTTTGCCAGTGAAAGAAAAGTCATGTCGCTCCTTACAGACAAGCCTAGTAGAAAATACTTTGTGACCTGCTAGGGTTGCCAACTCCAAGCTGGGATATTCCTGGAGATTTGGGGTGGAGTCTGGGCAGGGGTCATTTTGTAGAAAATGAGGTGCAGGAACTCATTTGCATAACTCATTTGCATATGCCACACCCCCTGACAAAGGGCAGGCATGCAAGTGGCTGCGGGGCACCTGGAGAAGATCGGGCAGGGAACCCAGGCATATTTAAAATGCCTTTCTCTCCCTTCCCCAGAAGGCATTTAAATCCCACCACCACTTTCCCAAGTTTCTCCACAAAAGTGGAGAGGCTCAGGGAGAAAGGGGGGCATGTCTGCCTGCCTCCCTTTCCCCTCCCCAGCCAACCCGCTGCGGCGGGCTGGCTGGAGAAGGGAAGGGCAGGCTGGCAGATATGCCTGGGTTCCCTGCATGATCTTCTCCAGGTGCCCCACAGCTGCGGGGCACCTAGAGAAGTTCAGGCAGGGAACCCAGGCATGTTTAGAATTTAAGGTATTTAAATCTGCCCAAGCGGCAGGGCCCCCTGCCCCTGGGCTCCTTACTGCCGGAGGGCCGTTCCGGTGCATTCCGGCAGGAAATGACTCCTGATGTCTGGGAATGCTGAGGACTGGAGAGGGGAGGGACCTCAGCAGGTACCACGCCGTACAGTCTGTCCTCCAAAGTTGGCATTTTCTCCAAGAGAACTGATCTGAGTAGTCTGGACGGTAGTTGTAATTTTGGGGTATCTCCAGGCCATACCTGGAGGTTAGCAACCCTACTGACCTCCCCTCCCCAAGGGCAGGTCCAAAACAGCTTTCACTGAAGATTCTCCCGCTATGAAGCCCCTTTTATTAGATGAGCCCAAGTCTTTCCCCCCTTCTGCTTTCTGTGTCGACTTCTACCTGTCTCTGGCCATAAAGCCAAGGCCTATGTGATCATATGTGTTTAGTGCTATTAAGTCACAGCCAACTTACAGCAAACTCCAGCAAGGGGCTTTCAAAGCAACTGAGAAGCAGAGGTGGTGGTTTGCCAGTGCCTTCCTCTGCAGAGTCTTCCTTGGTGGTCTCCCTTCCAAGAACTGGCCCTGCTTGGCTTCCGAGATCTGACAAGATCAGGCGATACCGTGACACCTTTCCTCCCCCTTGGGCACGACTACTCAGCGGAAAGAGAAGTGTTCTCCGCTGCCCCAGAGGAAGGGTTCTGCTTTCTCTCCTCTCCGGACTCCCCACAGCACCGCACCGCATGTGACCACGAAGGTATCTCCTTCCTCTTTACCGGAACTGCCGCTCCTGGGACGTCATCAGATCCCTATTCTTTTGAAAAACCTATAATAACCGCAAAACCTCACATCAGGAGATGGGCAGAAACCAGAAAGGAAGTTCCAGTTTCTCAACCCAGAGGAAGAGAGCGGGATCCTTGTGTAGGCAACTGCAGGAGACGGGCAGGAGACATACAATAGAGAAGAAGAAGAAGAAAAAGAAGAAGAAGAAAAAGAAGAAGAAGAAGAGATGGGTTTATATCCCGCCGTTCACTCAGAGTCTCAGAGCAGCTCACAAACTCCTTTCCCTTCCCTTCCCCACAATAGACACCCTGTGAGGTCGGTGGGGCTGAGAGAGCTCTGACAGAAACTGCTCTTTTCAAAAACAGCTCTGACAGAACTATGGCTTGCCCAAGATCATCCAGCAGTTGCGTGTGCAGGAGTGGGGAATCAAATCCGGTTCTCCCAGATTAGAGTCCGTGCACTTAACCACTACACCAAACTGACACAGGGCGGCAATTTGTATGGGGGAAGAATTCTCTGGAAGAAGCTCTGGGAAGGTTTTTTTAGCCTTGTGCCACAAAATTGGGGGGGGGATGGACAGGTATTTTTGCCAGCGTCCTAGGGCAGCTGCATAGTAACGCTAATTTCCTGTCCTCCCTTGCAAATGGGCATGGTTTTCTCTTGGTGGTTCTGTGATTTGATCCCACACACTGGCCGTGATCTTGGCAGTTTTTAAAGGCCTGTCCCATGTGGATTTCACCCTGTCCTCCAAATGGATCGATCCCAAGCGGTTCTAAAGTTTGGCGGTTTGCAGAAGATCCATGTGGCTCAGCCGCCATTTTAATGTTAGGCTTCCAAAGACTGCCAAAATGGTAAACCCCCCCCCCAAAAAAAATTTGTTCCCTAAAGCACTAAAGAGAAAAATGTTTTCAGAGCTTTAAGCTTCCCATCCCAGTCCCTCCCTCTCTCTCTCCCTCTACATGTCATGTCACTTTCATTCCATGCCGAAATCCACCCCCCTTTATTTTGTTTGCATGCAGCACTGAAATCTTTTTCTTTTTTCACATTGGCGATCCTGCTGCCGGCCTCCTCCTCAAACCAGCAGCTTCTTTTAAACTCCACTCCCCGTTTTAATTTTTTTTAATTTAACAATCCGAGACTAGTGATAGCCTCATATTGGAAGACTCATGTTGCTGGACTGAGAGCCACTTTGGTGTGGTGGGTAAGAACACAGACTCTAATCTGGGAGATACGGGTTTGATTCCCCGCTCCTCCCCATGCAGCTGCTGGTGTGACCTTCAGTCAGTCCCAGTTCTCTCAGAGCTGCTCTGGAAAGAGCAGTCCTCAAAAGAGCTCTCTCAGCCTCCCACCTACCTCACAGGGTGTCTGTTGTGGGGAGGGGAAGGGAAAGGAGTTTGTAAGCCGCTCTGAGGCTGAGGACAGACTGGCTGCTGCCGGAAGATACAGGGCGGAGGCGGGCGGGAGCGTTCGGACCGCTGCCCCAGAGGTGCGCTGTATTCAGCATTTCCCCATTAATTCGGCTGTGGGTGTATGGGTGTATGTGCGCATGAGCACTCATGCGCTCATGTGCATAAGTGCATTTTGCCGATTGGGGGAGGACCCCGCAGTGCTGGCACCGCATTGGGCAGTAGAGCGGAGCACGGCCAATCATACGGCTGCTGCCTTCTGCCCAACGCAGGTTGCTCCAGGCTTATCGGCGGAGCGTTCAGACTTCCTGGGAGAGGAGAAACGCATGACACACGGGCACTTTTGGGATTTGCTACTGGTTACATGAGGCATCTTTTTAACACAGCAGTGAAGCGCAATGGCATGGGTTGGCTACGGGTGGGGGACGCCAGGCAGATGTGCCTGTATGACTGCCCAGTTTACTGTGGGATTGAATTGTCGCTGGCCCGGGTCCCTACCGGGGCAAATTGCCAGTCTGAACTCAGCCTGAGACTCTATGTGAAGGGCGGGGTTTAAATCCACTCTCTTCTTCTTCTACCTCACAGGGTGTCTGTTCTGGGGAGGGGAAGGGAAAGGAGTTTGTAAGCCGCTCTGAGACTCCTTTGGGTAGTGAAGGGCGGGGTATAAATCCAATCTCTTCTTCTTCTTCTTCTTCTTCTTCTTCTTCTTCTTCTTCTTCTTCTTCTTCTTCTTCTTCTTCTTCTTCTTCTTCTTCTACCTGACAGGGTGTCTGTTGTGGGGAGGGGAAGGGAAAGGAATTTGTAAGCTGCTCTGAGACTCCTTTGGGTAGTGAAGGGCGGGGGATAAATCCAATCTCTTCTTCTTCTTCTACCTGACAGGGTGTCTGTTGTGGGGAGGGGAAGGGAAAGGACTTTGTAAGCCACTCTGAGACTCCTTTGGGTAGTGAAGGGCAGGGTATAAATCCAATCCCTCCTCCTCCTCCTCCTCCTCCTTCTCCTCCTCCTCCTCCTCCTCCTTCTTCTTCTTCTTCTATCTCACAAGGTGTCTGTTTTTTGGGGGGAAGAGAAAGGAGTTTGTAAGCTGCTCTGAGACTCCTTTGGGTATTGAAGGGCAGGGTATAAATCCAATCTCTTCTTCTTCTTCTTCTTCTACCTGACAGGGTGTCTTTTGTGGGGAGGGGAAGGGAAAGGAGTTTGTAAGCTGCTCTGAGATTCCTTTAGGTAGTGAAGGGCAGGGTATAAATCCAATCTATTCTTCTTCTTCTACCTGACATGTTGTCTGTTGTGGGGAGGGGGAGGGAAAGGAGTTTGTAAGCTGCTCTGAGACTCCTTTGGGTAGTGAAGGGCGGGGGATAAATCCAATCTCTTCTTATTCTTCTACCTCACAGGGTGTCTGTTGTGGGGTGGGAAAGGAGTTTGTAAACCACTCTGAGACGCGTTTGGGTAGTGAAGGGTGGGGTATAAATCCAATCTCCTCCTCCTCCTCCTCCTCCTCCTCCTCCTCCTCCTCTTCTTCTTCTTCTTCTTCTTCTTCTTCTTCTTCTTCTTCTTCTTCTTCTTCTTCTTCTTCTTCTTCTTCTTTCTCACAAGGTGTCTGTTTTGAGGGGGAAGAGAAAGGAGTTTGTAAGCTGCTCTGAGACTCCTTTGGGTAGTGAAGGTCAGGGTATAAATCCAATCTCTTCTTCTTCTCCTTCTTCTTCTACCTGACAGGGTGTCTTTTGTGGGGAGGGGAAGGGAAAGGAGTTTGTAAGCTGCTCTGAGACTCCTTTAGGTAGTGAAGGGCAGGGTATAAATCCAATCTCCTCCTCCTCCTCCTCCTCCTCCTCCTCCTCCTCCTCCTCCTCCTCCTCCTCCTCCTCCTCCTCCTCCTCCTCCTCTTCTTCTTCTTCTTCTTCTTCTTCTTCTTCTTCTTCTTCTTCTTCTTCTTCTTCTTCTTCTTCTTCTTCTTCCTGACAGGGTGTCTGTTGTGGGGAGGGGAAGGGAAAGGAGTTTGTAAGCTGCTCTGAGACTCCTTTTTGTAGTGAAGGGCAGGGTATAAATCCAATCTCTTCTTCTTCTTCTACCTGACCGGTTGTCTGTGGTGGGGAGGGGAAGGGAAAGGAGTTTGTAAGCTGCTCTGAGACTCCTTTGGGTAGTGAAGGGCGGGGTATAAATCCAATCTCTTCTTCTTCTACCTCACAGGGTGTCTGTTCTGGAGAGGGGAAGGGAAAGGAGTTTGTAAGCCGCTCTGAGACTCCTTTGGGTAGTGAAGGGTGGGGTATAAATCCAATCTCTTCTTCTTCTTCTTCTTCTTCTTCTTCTTCTTCTTCTTCTTCTTCTTCTTCTTCTTCTTCTTCTTCTTCTTCTTCTACCTGACAGGGTGTCTGTTGTGGGGAGGGGAAGGGAAAGGAGTTTGTAAGCTGCTCTGAGACTCCTTTAGGTAGTGAAGGGCGGGGTATAAATCCAATCTCTTCTTCTTCTTCTTCTTCACAGGGTGTCTGTTGTGGGGAGGGGAAGGGAAAGGAGTTTGTAAGCTGCTCTGAGACTCCTTTGGGTAGTGAAGGGCGAGGTATAAATCCAATCTCTTCTTCTTCTTCCACCTCACACGGTGTCTGTTGTGGGGAGGGGAAGGGAAAGGAGTTTGTCAGCCGCTCTGAGACTCCTTTGGATAGTGAAGGGCAGGGTATAAATCCAATCTCTTCTTCATGCCACTTATTAAAAAAAAAATTAAAATAATAAGGAAAAATAAAGTTTTGAAGGGGGGGAGAATGGCGGAAGGTTCAGAGTGGGTGGAACGACCACAATGTGGGCGGGGGAGTGACCTTCGAGGGGCAACAAAAGGGCAGGGGGAAATCCGAGGATATCTGCATGCTTTTGAACTACCTTCGGCTTGGAAGCGAAACAAGGGGGAAATCGGCACAAAAACACTCTCAGAAAACCGAAGAAACAGTGACCTGAGTGCAAACTGAGCTCTGAAGGGAGGAAAATCAATGCAGAACGACAAAGAAAACTGGACGGACAGTGAAAGTAAGGGAAAATACCCCTGCATAACAGGCCGTCTGTCACTGAGCCACAGCCCCGTCAGTTGCAGGTAGGGCTCAAGGTCTTTGGTCACTCCGAGCAACGTAGCCCCATTGCCGACTCCTGTGCTCCTGCTGGCTGGGTCTACACCGACCCACCTGGGTGTCAGAGTTGGGGCACGGACCTGTTACACCCGCCACACGCCACCAATGATTGGGAGCCGGCTGAGCCCCTGGGATTGCACTGACAACTTCTTGGTTGCCTGCCTGAAACAGAGACTCAGGTGACTTAGTCGGAGAACCACCCCTGTCTGTAGACGAGGTCTTTTGCACAGAGGAGGAGGAGGAGGAGAAGGAGGAGGAGGAGGAGGAGGAGGAGGAGGAGGAGGAGGAGGAGGAGAAGAAGAAGAAGAAGAAGAAGAAGAAGAAGAAGAAGAAGAAGAAGAAGAAGAAGAAGAAGAAGAAGAAGAAGAAGAAGAAGAAGAAGAAGAAGAAGAAGAAGAAGAAGAAGAAGAAGAAGAAGTAATTGGATTTGTATCCCACTTTTCATTCGGAGTCTCAGAGTGGCTTACAATCTTCGTCCCTTCCTCTCTCCAGAATAGATACCCTGTGAGGTAGGTGGGGCTGAGAGAACTCTTAAGAGAACTGCTCTTGAGAGAATAGGTCTGAGAGAACTTGTGACTGACCCAAGCTCACCCCAGCAGCTGCATGTGGAGGAGTGGGGAATCAAACCTGGTTCTCCCCGATTAGAGTCTGCGCTCCTAACCACTACACCAAACTGGCTCCCTAGCTCCAAACTGGCTCCCTAGCTCCAAACTGGCTCCCTAGCTCCAAACTGGCTCCCTAGATCCAAACTGGCTACCTAACGCCAAACTTGCTCCCTAATGCCAAACTGGCTCTCCAAACTGGCTCCCAAGCTCCAAACTGGCTCCCAAGCTCCAAACTGGCTCCCTAACGCCAAATTGGCTCTCCAAACTGGCTCCTAAGCTCCAAACTGGCTCCCAAGCTCCAAACTGGCTCCCAAGCTCCAAACTGGCTCCCTAACTCCAAACTGGCTCTCTAACTCCAAACTGGCTCTCTAATAGAGCTGAAGATGTGTTGGAAGAGCAAGAATCCAAAGAACTCAGCCTGCTTAGCTACCATGCAAAACTGGTTTGACCAGAGGGAAGAGCAGGTGGACAAAAGGGATGTATGTTCAAGGTCGGCATCAACACAAACTGAGCTGGGGCAGCTTCCAGGGGCAGTGGCCTCTAACAGGACCCCAGGGCCAGATTAAGGCCAACTGATGCCCCAAGCACAGCCCAACTATGCTGCCCCTTGTCCCTTATTTTGATGACTTGAGCAATGCAGAACTGAGGATTGGCATAAATAAACGAAACATGGCTTGACTCGCTTTTTTCAAAAAGCAAATATCAACTCTGTGTAGCACACCTGAAGAAGAGAGCAGCAATTCACGAAAGCTGGTCCCCGGGCCACAAATTTTGTTAGCCTTTCAGGTGCTCCTGGACTCTGGCTCTTTTCTACTTTTCTAAGAAGAAGAAGAAGAAGACGACGAAGAAGATGATGAAGAAGACGAAGAAGAAGACGAAGAAGAAAATGAAGACGAAGATGACGACGACAAAGAAGAAGAAGAAGAAGACAACGAGGAAGAAGACGAAGAAGATGACGAAGATGACAACAAAGAAGACGAAGACGAAGAAGACGACAACAACGAAGAAGACGACAAAGAAGATGACGAAGAAGACGAAGAAGAAGATGAAGAAGAAGACGACAAAGAAGACAAAGAAGAAGACAAAGAAGAAGACAATGAAGACGACGAAGAAGAAGAAGACGAAGAAGACGACGAAGAAGAAGATGAAGACGAAGATGACGACAAAGAAGAAGAAGAAGAAGAAGAAGAAGACAACGAGGAAGAAGACGAAGACGAAGAAGACGACGAAGATGACAACAAAGAAGACGAAGACGAAGAAGACGACAACAACGAAGAAGACGACAAAGAAGATGACGAAGAAGACGAAGAAGAAGATGAAGAAGAAGACGACAAAGAAGACAAAGAAGAAGACAATGAAGACGACGAAGAAGAAGAAGACGAAGAAGACGACGAAGAAGAAGACAACGAAGAAGAAGACAACGATGAAGAAGAAGACAACGATGAAGATGACGACGAGGGTTTATACCCCGTCCTTCATTTGGAGTCTCAGAGCGGCTTACAATCTCCTTCCCTTCTTCTCCCCACAACGGATACCCTGTGAGGTAGGTGAGGCTGAGAGAGCTCTTTCGAGAAGTGCTCTTTCAAGAACAGCTCTGAGAGAACTGTGACTGGCCCAAGGTCACCCAGCTGGCTGCATGTGGAGAAGTGGGGAATCAAACCCAGCTCTCCCAGATCAGAGTCCACCGCTCTTAACCACTACACCAAACTGTGTAAATCTTACTTTCCTTATGGCACTAAACTTCAGTTGCCTCTTTTCCACTGCCCACACCACTACACCGTACAAGATACTCACCAGGGGGCTAGGGTCCCCCTTGGCCATGGGTGGGGAATGGGTTGGTAGGGTTGCCATCTCCAGGTTGGGAGACTTCTGGAGATTTGGGGATGGAGCCTGGGGAGGACAGGGACCTCAGAGGGGTACAATACCACAGAGTCCACCTTCCAAGCAGCCATTTTCTCCAGGGGACCTCTTCTCTGTAGCCTGGAGATGAGCTGTAATTCCAGGGGATCCCCGGGTCCCATCTGGAGGCTGGCATCCGTAAGGGACCCTCTAAGGAACTGAGGTGCTTCAACACGGGTTCAAGTGGCAGAGATGGAGACTAATCTAATGTCACCCAATATATTAATTTTTATGGACCCTTGGATGAGCACAGGCCCCAGGGATCTGCCCCCCAGTGGGGCTCCCCCGCTCATTGCTCGTGGTTCCACTAACTATAATTTCTGATGAACAGCCGTAACAGAAGGAATGACTGAGGAAAATACTTCATCTCCAAGGTCAAACATCATGACATACAGTCATCTTCTTCACCCAAAGAGTGATTAACACGTGGAATTCACTGCCATAGGAGGTGGTGGCAGCTATAAGCCACAGGGTATAGATGGGAACTCTCAGTCTGGGGCAGGTGATGCACTCTATTCTTGGTGCAGGAGGGGGCAGCAGTGGGAGGGCTTCTAGTGTCCTGGCCCCACTGCTGGACCTCCTGATGGCACCTGGTATATTTTGGCCGCTGTGTGACAGAGTGTTGGACTAGATGGGCCATTGGCCTGATTCAACATTGGCTTCTCTTATGTTCTTATGTACAAGCATGGATGGCTTCGAGAGGGAACTGGATAAACATATGGAGCAGAGATTCATCAGTGGCTGTTAGCCACAAGGTATAGATAGGAACTCTCTGTCTGGGACAGTCTTGGTGCTTGGGGGGGGTCAACAGTGGGAGGGCTTCTAGTGTCCTGGCCCCACTGCTGGACCTCCTGATGGCACCTGGTATTCTTGGCCACTGTGTGACACAGAGTGTTGGACTGGATGGGCCATTGGCCTGATCCGGCATTGGCTTCTCTTACGTTCTCTTACGTTCTTATCTTTGATCTGAAGTTTTATCAACATTTTGAAGTGTTATCAACATTTATCAAGACTTTCTCAACACTTACCTAATTTTTTTTTAATCTAAAGAAGTATCCATTCACACAAAAGCTTATACCTTGAACAAAACTTTGTTGGCCTCAAAGGTGAGATTTTGTGTGCAAGCACACTTCCTCAGATACATTGAAATGGAAGTGGGCGTGCACAAGGAAAGCCCATACCTTGAATAAACCCTTGTTGGTCGTAAAGGCGCCGCTGGACTCAGACTTTGTTCTACCGCTCAGATCAACACAGCTGCCCACCTGAATCTTTGTTCTTTGAACTTATGGTCACCTTTGACCTTTCGCAAATCAATGCCTTCTGACTCCAGACACATGGCTGCCCATCTTGTCCACTAAAACTTACCTCATTTCTCTGAAACATCAGTAAAATAAACAACAAAATGAAGAAGAGAAGAGAAGAAGAGATTGGATTGATACCCCGCCCTTCACTACCCAAAGGAGTCTCAGAGCGGCTTACAAACTCCTTTCCCTTCCCCTCCCCACAACAGACACCCTGTGAGGTAGAAGAAGAAGAAGAGATTGGATTGATACCCCGCCCTTCACTACCCAAAGGAGTCTCAGAGCAGCTTACAAACTCCTTTCCCTTCCCCTCCCCACAACAGACACCCTGTGAGGTAGAAGAAGAAGAAGAAGATGAGATTGGATTGATACCCCGCCCTTCACTACCCAAAGGAGTCTCAGAGCAGCTGACAAACTCCTTTCCCTTTCCCTCCCCACAACAGACACCCTGTGAGGTAGAAGAAGAAAAGATTGGATTTATACCCCGCCCATCACTACCCAGAGGAGTCTCAGAGTGGCTTACAAACTCCTTTCCCTTCCCCTCCCTTCCCCACAACAGACACCCTGTGAGGTAGGTGGGGCTGAGAGAGCTCTGAGAGAAACGGCTCTTTTTCAAGAACAGCTGTGCCAGAGCTTGTGACTGACCCAAGGTCACATCAGCAGGTACAAGTGGAGGAGTGGGGAATCAAATCCAGTTCTCCCAGATTAGAGTCCGTGCACTTAACCACTACACCAAACTGGCTCTGAAGAGCTTAAGGGTCCATTGCACAAATCAGCTGATGAGTTGAATGCTAGCCGGGCCCAGCCAGCTGTGTTTACACTCAACGGAAGTGAAACACTCACACCACAAGACAGAAACCAATGTGATCTCTGATGACACCTCTGAACCAAACTTTTAAATCTGGGTCACTCGCCAAGCCAAAGAAAATGTTTTTTAAACAATGCAGATTAGGGATGGGCACAAACCCATAAATGAATCGGGGTTTGAGCATGAACTAGTTCGTGCTTCACGAACCAGGGTTCGGGAGAACTGCCTCCCACAATCCACCCGTGACTCTCCATGGAGGTTTGTGGGAAGGTTCGGATGACATTTAAATACCCTCAGAGCTTACTTCCTGGCCAGCGCCCTTGACCAGAAGTGAGCTTCAAAGGCACTTAAATGCCATCAGTGCCCACCACCCAGGTCCGAGTGAGCTCCAGAGGCATTTAAATACCTTCGGAGCCCGTCTCCGGGTCTGGCAGGCTCAAGAGTGAGCTCCAAAGGCCTTTATAGGCCTTTCGGGCTCAGTCGAGTCGGGCAGCCCGCCTCAACTGAGCTCCCAGAATAAGCTCTGAAGGCTTTTATAGGCCTTATATGCCCTTATATCGGCAGAGATCTTGCACATGAATACATGAAGCTGCCTTCTACTGAACCAGGCCACCAGTCCAGCAAGGTCAGTATTGTCCACTCAGACTGGCAGCCGCTCTCCAGTGTCCCAGACAGAGGTCTTTCACATCACCTACTGCATGGTACCTAACTGGAGATGCCTGGGATAGAACCTGGGACCTTCTGCATGCCAAGCAAATGCTCTCCCACAGAGTCACGACCCCTCCCCAAAACTGTGCTTCTGATGAACAAACATGAAGCTGCTTAATACTGAATCAGACCTTTGGTCCATCAAGGTCAGGATTGTCTACCCAGACTGGCAGCGGCTTTCCAGGGTCTCATGTTAGAGGTCTTTCACACCAATGCCCAGTCCTTTTAACTGGAGATGCCGGGGATTGGACCTGGGATCTTAGGCATGCCAAGCACAGACTCCACCACTGAGATTCAGCCCTTCCCCTGAGGAAGGGTCCATTGTTGTACAGCATCAGACCAAGGTTCAGGAACCCCCAAGTTCAAATTATCACACTGCCTCAAAGCTCACAGGAAGGCCCTGGGCCAGCTGCACTGTCTCATTCTAACCTGCTTCACAGGTTTCCGAAGATGGGTGCCTGAGCACGGAAGCTTATCCCCATAATAAAACTTGGTTGGTCTTAAAGATACCACTGGATTCGAACTTCGCTCTGCCACTTCAGACCAACATGGCTACCCACCTTGAGTCTACCTTACAGGGCTGTTGTGAAAATAACATGGGGGACAGAGGACTGTGTATTCTGCTCTGAGCTCCTTGGAGGACAGAAGAAGAAGAAGAAGAGATTGGATTTATACCCCACCCTTCATTACTCAAAGGTGTCTCAGAGCAGCTGACAAACTCCTTCCCCTTCCCCTCCCCACAACAAACAGCCTGTGAGGTAGAAGAAGAAGAAGAAGAAGAAGAGATTGGATTTATACCCCGCCCTTCACTACCCAAAGGAGTCTCAGAGCGGCTGACAAACTCCTTCCCCTTCCCCTTCCCCTCCCCACAACAGACACCCTGGGAGGTAGAAGAAGAGGAAGAAGATAATTGGATTTATACCCCGCCCTTCACTACCCAAAGGAGTCTCAGAGCGGCTCACAAACTCCTTTCCCTTCCCCTCCCCACAACAGACACCCTGCGAGGTAGAAGAAGAAGAGATTGGATTTATACCCCACCCTTCACTACCCAAAGGAGTCTCAGAGTGGCTGACAAACTCCTTTCCCTTCCCCTTCCCACAACAGACACCCTGTAAGGTAGAAGAAGAGGAAGAGGTTGGATTTATACCCCGCCCTTCATTACCCAAAGGTGTCTCAGAGCAGCTGACAAACTCCTTCCCCTTCCCCTCCCCACAACAGACACCCTGTGAGGTAGAAGAAGAGGAAGAGATTGGATTTATACCCCGCCCTTCACTACCCAAAGGAGTCTCAGAGCGACTGACAAACTCCTTCCCCTTCCCCTTCCCCTCCCCACAACAGACACCCTGGGAGGTAGAAGAAGAGGAAGAAG
Source organism: Gekko gecko (assembly GCA_029375565.1). Lineage (NCBI taxonomy): Eukaryota > Metazoa > Chordata > Lepidosauria > Squamata > Gekkonidae > Gekko > Gekko gecko. The sequence continues at coordinate 181,305,894 of JAPDNY010000006.1, forward strand.
AGAATTGGATTTATACCCCGCCCTTCACTACCCAAAGGAGTCTCAGAGCGGCTCACAAACTCCTTTCCCTTCCCCTCCCCACAACAGACACTCTGTGAGGTAGAAGAAGAAGAAGAGATTGGATTTATATCCCACCCTTCACTACCCAAAGGAGTCTCAGAGCGGCTCACAAACTCCTTTCCCTTCCCCTCCCCACAACAGACACCCTGTGAGGTAGAAGAAGAAGAAGAGATTGGATTTATATCCCACCCTTCCCTACCCAAAGGAGTCTCAGAGTGGCTTACAATCTCCTTTCCCTTCCCCTCCCCACAACAGACACCCTGTGAGGTAGAAGAAGAAGAAGAGATTGGATTTATACCCCGCCCTTCACTACCCAAAGGAGTCTCAGAGCGGCTCACAAACTCCTTTCCCTTCCCCTACCCACAACAGACACCCTGCGAGGTAGAAGAAGAAGAGATTGGATTTATACCCCACCCTTCACTACCCAAAGGAGTCTCAGAGTGGCTGACAAACTCCTTTCCCTTCCCCTTCCCACAACAGACACCCTGTAAGGTAGAAGAAGAGGAAGAGGTTGGATTTATACCCCGCCCTTCATTACCCAAAGGTGTCTCAGAGCAGCTGACAAACTCCTTCCCCTTCCCCTCCCCACAACAGACACCCTGTGAGGTAGAAGAAGAGGAAGAGATTGGATTTATACCCCGCCCTTCACTACCCAAAGGAGTCTCAGAGCGACTGACAAACTCCTTCCCCTTCCCCTTCCCCTCCCCACAACAGACACCCTGGGAGGTAGAAGAAGAGGAAAAAGAGAATTGGATTTATACCCCGCCCTTCACTACCCAAAGGAGTCTCAGAGCGGCTCACAAACTCCTTTCCCTTCCCCTCCCCACAACAGACACCCTGTGAGGTAGGAGAAGAAGAAGAGATTGGATTTATACCCCGCCCTTCACTACCCAAAGGAGTCTCAGAGCGGCTCACAGACTCCTTTCCCTTTCCCCCCCACAACAGACACTCTGTGAGGTAGAAGAAGAAGAAGAGATTGGATTTATATCCCACCCTTCACTACCCAAAGGAGTCTCAGAGCGGCTCACAGACTCCTTTCCCTTTCCCCCCACAACAGACACCCTGTGAGGTAGGAGAAGAAGAAGAGATTGGATTTATATCCCACCCTTCACTACCCAAAGGAGTCTCAGAGCGGCTCACAAACTCCTTTCCCTTCCCCTCCCCACAACAGACACCCTGTGAGGTAGAAGAAGAAGAAGAGGTTGGATTTATACCCCGCCCTTCACTACCCAAAGGTGTCTCAGAGCTGCTGACAAACTCCTTCCCCTTTCCCTTCCCCTCCCCCTCCCCACAACAGACACTCTGGGAGGTAGAAGAAGAGGAAGAGATTGGATTTATAACCCGCCGTTCACTACCCGAAGGAGTCTCAGAGCGACTTACAAACTCCTTTCCCTTCCCCTTACTGGTTTGATCCAGCAGGGCTCTTCTGATGTTCTTATGAAGACCTTGGCCTCTCTGGCCTCCTGTTGGCCCTCCAGAGGAACTGGCTGGTCACTGTGTGAGACAGGAGGCTGGACTAGAGGGACCACTGGTCTGACCCAGCAGGGCTCTTCTGATGTCCTTATGAAGGTCTCAGCCTCCGTGCCCTGTTGTTGGCCCTCCAGAGGAACTGGCTGGCCACTGTGTGAGACAGGATGCTGGACTAGATGGACCACTGGTCTGACCCAGCAGGGCTCTTCTTCTGTAGGCCTCGGCCTCTCTCCCCTGTTGTTGCCCCTCCAGAGAAGTGGTTGGCTGCTGTGTGAAATGAACCACTGCTCTGATTCAGCAAAGCACTTCTCACATTATTATGTTTCTTCTTCTTCTTCTTCTTCTTCTTCTTCTTCTTCTTCTTCTTCTTCTTCTTCTTCTTCTTCTTCTTCTTCTTCTTCTTCTTCTTCTTCTTCTTCTTCTTCTTCTTCTTCTTCTGATAAGAGAAGCCAATGTTGAATCAGGCCAATGGCCTATCTAGCCCAACACTCTGTCACACAGTGGCCAAAATATACCAGGTGCCATCAGAGGGGCCAGGACACTAGAAGCCCTCCCACTGCTGCCCCCTCCAGCACCAAGAATAGAGTGCATCACCTGCCCCAGACTGAGAGTTCCCATCCATACCCTGTGGCTAATAGCCACTGATGGACTTCTGCTCCATATATTTATCTAATTCCCTCTTGAAACTGTCCATGCTTGTAGCTGCCACCACCTCCTGTGGCAGGGAATTCCATATGTTAATCACTCTTTGGGTGAAGAAGTACTTCCTTTTATCTGTTCTAACCCGACTGCTCAGCAATTTCATGGAGTGCCCATGAGTTCTTGTATTGTGAGAAAGGGAGAAAAGTACTTCTTTCTCAACCTGCTCGATCCCCGATCATGTCACCCCTCAGCCATCGTTTCTCCAAGCTAAAGAGCCCCAAGCGTTTTAACCTTTCTTCATAGGGAAGGTGTTCCAACCCTTTTATCATTCTAGTTGCCCTTCTCTGCACTTTTTCCAATGCTATAATATCCTTCTTGAGATGTGGCGACCAGAATTGTACACAGTATTCCAAATGAGGTTGCACCAATGATTTATACAGGGGCATGATGATACTGGCTGATTTGTTTTCAATTCCCTTCCTAATAATTCCCAGCATAGCGTTGGCCTTCTTTATTGCAGTTATACACTGTCTAGACATTTTCATTGAGTTATCTACTACGACTCCAAGATCTCTCTCTTGGTCAGATCTCTTCTTCTTCTTCTTCTTCTTCTTCTTCTTCTTCTTCTTCTTCTTCTTCTTCTTCTTCTTCTTCTTCTTCTTCTTCTTCTTCTTCTTCTTCTTCTTCTTCTCCTCTTCTTCTTCTCCTCCTCCTCCTCCTTCTCCTTCTTCTCCTTCTTCTCCTCCTCCTCCTCCTCCTCCTCCTCCTCCTCCTCCTCTCTTTTTCTCTCTCTTTTTGTATGTGTGTGAACTAGTTCCTGCTAACACCAATACCCGTACGCAAAGAAATGACCCACAGCCAACGTGACAAGAGAACGCACCACAAGGTAATATAATGGATTAACCATACGAAATCAAAAGTGGGTTCAGTCCCCAGCTGTAGAGCAGTCACTCCTTGCAGCTGGGCAGACCCAGGAGGCAGAGCCCATTTAGTTCTCCCGGAATTACAACTAATCTCCAGACTACATAGATCAGTTCCCCTGGAGGGAATGGCAGCTTCGGAGGGCAAACTCTATGGTATGCCATAGATTCTAGGTGAAATCCCTCTCCAAATTCCCCCCTCCGCAGGTGCTGCCCCCAAATCCCCAGGAATTTCCCAGACTGATGTTGGCAACCAGAGTTCCACTAGACTCTGCTGGATTGTGGGAGGGGGACTTCATGTCAACAGTTTGCCGTTCGTTTCTATCGCTGAAGCTGAGAGACAGCGTAGGCCGAGCTGGGACTTGTCATGCAAAGCTGAGAAGTCCCACAGGGAAGTCAACCCGAGAGCAATCCCCATTCCTCACCGGGCCGCTTCCTCTTTCTTCTTGTGGCCTTGGCTACCTTGGCTTCCTCGCTCGGCATGTGTGGGGGTGTACAGAGAAACCATGTGCTCACATGTGGCCGACGCCTCTGCATCAGAGTGTGAAATAGCACGCTGCTGGGGCCACATTTCATGACTTTGGGCCCGCGTGTGGGCGGCCCAGTTCAAGCATGAACAGTGACAGGCAGTCTGGTTTCTTTCTCCCCCGGGGAAGTTGGTCTGCTGTCCCTAGTTTCAGGCTAGTGTTAATGCTGGAGGCGTGTCCCTTGCCCCTTGTCTAAAAAGGACAGATGAGGGCAACCAAGATTATCAAGGGGTTTACGGGCAAAGAATGTACCTGGTGATGGTGGATGTCGTGAAGCTCCACTGTTTCCTGGTGCACGGGATTGGCAGACACGGGAGATGTGGCCCTGTTTCCCTCAGGTCCGGCACACCGCGTCGCGGAAATGGCACGTCCGGTGTTCGTGCGCATCCCCGCAGCTTGCGCAAGCCGCTGGTGAAGGCCTCCATGGGTTACAAAGCCACAGAGTTCACCCTCCAAAGCGTCCATTTTCTACAGGGGAACTGATCAAGTCTGGAGATGAGCTGTAATTCCAGGGGATCCCCCGGTCACACCTGGAGGCTGGCATTCCCAGACACTAGACAGGGGGCAACCCAAGAATGGGAATTCTCTATCATGGCCACCTCAGTCACGGCACCAAAACATCGGAACTCCCTCCCCAGGAAGAGCTCCCCCTCCCTGGTAGTCTTGAAGCAGCGGCAGGACAAACCCATGTTAGGGAGTACTGAAGGATGACAGGGAAATGGCTGAGAAGCTGAATGCATTTTTTGCCTCTGTCTTCACTGTGGAAGAGGAGAAGTGCTTGCCCACTCCAGAAGCACCGATTTCAGGAGGGGGTTTGAAAGACCTGAGTCAGATTGAGGTGACGAGAGAGGAGGTCCTACGACTAATAGACAACTTAAAAACTGATAAATCACCAGGCCCGGATGGCGTTCATCCGAGAGCTCTGAAAGACCTCAGACGTGAACTTGTGGATCTGCTGACAAAAATATGTAATCTTTCTTTAAAATCTGCCTCCATTTCTGAGGACTGGAAGGTAGCTAATGTCACTCCCATCTTCAAAAAGGGTTCCATAGGAGATCTGGGAAATTACAGGCCAGTCAGTCTGACGTCGATACCGGGTAAATTGGTGGAAACTGTTATTAAGGGAAGAATTAGTAGGCACATTGATGAACAAAAACTATTGAGGCAGACCCAGCATGGGTTCTGTAAGGGAAGATCTTGTCTCACTAACCTGTTAGTGTTTTTTGAGGGAGTGAACAAACATGTGGACAAGGGGGACCCAATGTCTAGACAGTGTGTAGCTGCAATAAAGAAGGCCAACGCTATGCTGGGGATTATTAGGAAGGGAATTGAAAACAAATCAGCCAGTATCATCATGCCCCTGTATAAATCATTGGTGCGACCTCATTTGGAATACTGTGTACAGTTCTGGTCACCACATCTCAAAAAGGATATTATAGCATTGGAAAAAGTGCAGAGAAGGGCAACTAGAATGATAAAAGGGTTGGAACACCTTCCCTATGAAGAAAGGTTAAAACGCTTGGGGCTCTTCAGCTTGGAGAAACGACGGCTGAGGGGTGACATGATCGAGGTTTATAAGATTATGAATGGGATTGAGCAAATTGAGAAAGAAGTCCTTTTCTCCCTTTCTCACAATACAAAAACTCGTGGGCACTCCATGAAATTGCTGAGCAGTTGGGTTAGAACAGATAAAAGGAAATACTTCTTCACCCAAAGAGTGATTAACACATGGAATTCCCTGCCACAGGAGGTGGTGGCAGCTACAAGCATGGACAGTTTCAAGAGGGAATTAGATAAACATATGGAGCAGAAGTCCATCAGTGGCTATTAGCCACAGGGTATAGATGGGAACTCTCAGTCTGGGGCAGGTGATGCACTCTGTTCTTGGTGCTGGAGGGGGTAGCAGTGGGAGGGCTTCTAGTGTCCCGGCCCCACTGCTGGACCTCCTGATGGCACCTGGTATATTTTGGCCGCTGTGTGACAGAGTGTTGGACTGGATGGGCCCTTGGCCTGATTCAACATTGGCTTCTCTTATGTTCTTATGTTCTTATGTTCAATAGATATTGTTTATCTTGACTTCCAGAAAGCTTTTGATAAAGTTCCTCATCAAAGGCTCCCAAGGAAGCTCAAAAATCACAGGATAAAAGGACAAGTCCTTTTGTGGATCAAAAACTGGCTAATTAATAGGAAACAGAGAATGAGTATAAATGGGCAATGGGTGGTAAGCAGTGGGGCACTGCAGGGATCAGTACTTGGTCCAGTGCTTTTTAGCTTGTTTATTAATGATTTGGAGTTGAGAGTAAGCAGTGAGGTGGCTAAATCTGCGGGTGATACGAAGTTGTTCAGGGTGGTGAAAACCAGAGAGGATTCTGAGGCACTCCAAAGGGATCTGTTGAGGATGGGCTAATAGGCGACAATGTGGCAAACGGGGCTCAGTGTGGCCAAGTGCAAAGTGATGCACATTGGAGCCAAAAATCCTAAATATAAATACACGTTGATGGGGTCTGAACTGGCAGAGACGGACCAAGAGAGAGATCTTGGAGTCGTAGTGGATAACTCAATGAAAATGTCTAGACAGTGTGTAACTGCAATAAAGAAGGCCAACGCTATGCTGGGGATTATTAGGAAGGGTATTGAAAACAGATCAGCCAATATCATAATGCCCCTATAAACATCAATGGTGCGACCTCATTTGGAATACTGTGTACAGTTCTGGTCACCACACCTCAAAAAGGATGTTACAGCTTTGGAAAAAGTGCAGAAATGGCAACTAGAATGCTCAAAGGCTTGGAGAACTTTCCCTGTGAGGAAAGGTTGAGGCACTTGGGGCTATTTAGCTGGAAGAAATGATATCTGAGGAGTGACATGATCAAGGTTTATAAGATCATGCATGGGATAGAGCAGATAGAGAAAGAGGTACTTTTCTCCCTTTCTCACAATACAAGAACTTGTGGGTACTCAATGAAATTGCTAAGCGGTCAGGTTATAATGGATAAAGGGAAGTACTTCTTCACCCAAAGAGTGATTAACACTTGGAATTCACGACCACAGAAGGTGGTGGCAGCTACAAGTGTGGACAGCTTCAAGAGGGAATTAGATAAACATATGGAGCAGAAGTCCATCAGTGGCTCTTAACCACAAGGTGTATAGATAGGGACTCTGGAGCAAGTGATGCTCTGTATTCTTGGTTCTTGGGGGGGTCAACAGTGGGGGGGCTTCTAGTGTCCTGGCCCCACTGCTGGACCTCCTGATGGCACCTGGTATTTTTGGCCACTGTGTGACAGAGTGTTGGACGAGATGGGCCATTGGCATGATCCAACATTGGCTTCTCTTATGTTCTTATGCTCTAGGCCAGAGGTGTCAAACATGCAACCCGGGGGCTGTATCAAGCCCCCGGAGGGATTCTATCTGGCCCGCAGTGAAACTGGCTGTCTTCTGCTTCTTTTTCCAGTTCTGCTGCTGCTGCATCATTGTAGGTTTGCGGCTTACAGATACACACCTAAACGGTGTACTCAAGATTGCAACAGAACAGACATTTCGATGGAGTGAACAAGGGGGACCCAATAGATATTGTTTACCTTGACTTCCAGAAAGCTTTTGATACAGTTCCTCATCAAAGGCTCCTAAGTAAGCTCAATAGTCATGGGATAAAAGGACAAATCCTCTTGTGGATCAAAAACTGGCTTATAAATAGGAAACAGAGAGTGAGTATAAATGAGAAACTTTCTCAGTGGAGTGTGGTAAGCAGTGGGGTACCACAGGGATCAGTACTCGGTCCGATGCTTTTTAACTTGTTTATTAATGATTTGGAATTGGGAGTAAGCAGTGAAGTGGCTAAATTTGCAGATGACACAAAGTTGTTCAGGGTGGTGAAAACCAGGGAGGATTGTGAGGCACTCCAAAGGGATCTGTCGAGGATGGGTGAGTGGGCGTCAACGTGGTAAATGGGGTTCAATGTGGCTAAGTGCAAAGTGATGCACATTGGAGCCAAAAATCCTAAATATAAATACACGTTGATGGGGTCTGAACTGGCAGAGATGGACCAAGAGAGAGATCTTGGAGTCGTAGTAGATAACTCAATGAAAATGTCTAGACAGTGTGTAACTGCAATAAAGAAGGCCAATGCTATGCTGGGGATTATTAGGAAGGGAACTGAAAACAAATCAGCCAGTATCATCATGCCCCCATATAAATCATTGGTGCAACCTCATTTGGAATACTGTGTACAGTTCTGGTTGCCACATCTCAAAAAGGATATTATAGCATTGGAAAAACTGCAGAGAAGGGCAACTAGAATGATAAAAGGGTTGGAACACCTTCCCTATGAAGAAAGGTTAAAACGCTTAGGGCTCTTCAGCTTGGAGAAACGATGGCTGAGGGGTGACATGATCGAGGTTTATAAGATTATGAATGGGATTGAGCAGGTTGAGAAAGAAGTCCTTTTCTCCCTTTCTCACAATACAAGAACTCGTGGGCACTCCATGAAATTGCTGAGCAGTCGGGTTAGAACAGATAAAAGGAAGTCCTTCTTCACCCAAAGAGTGATTAACACATGGAATTCACTGCCACGGGAGGTGGTGGCAGCTACAAGCATGGACAGTTTCAAGAGGGAATTAGATAAACATCTGGAGCAGAAGTCCATCAGTGGCTATTAGCCACAGGGTATAGATGGGAACTCTCAGTCTGGGGCAGGTGATGCACTCTATTCTTGGTGCTGGAGGGGGCAGCAGTGGGAGGGCTTCTAGTGTCCTGGCCCCACTGCTGGACCTCCTGATGGCACCTGGTATATTTTGGCCGCTGTGTGACAGAGTGTTGGACTGGATGGGCCATTGGCCTGATTCAGCATTGGCTTCTCTTCTGTTCTTCTGTTCTTATGATGCAGTAATTCAGAGCAGGAGGTGTCAGTTATCAGACACTGTCAAATAAACAAAATATTGCAAGAGTGCTAATGTTTTAAGCATGTTTTTATTTTAAGTTAAAAAAACCCCACCTTTGTGTTTGTGTCCTTTATAAAGTTTATATCTCCAGTACCTGGAAATACCTTTTATGACACACGGGGCCCGGGGCCCAACAAGGTCTCATCTATGTCAGATCCGGCCCTCCTAACAAATGAGCTCGACACCCTTGCTCTAGGCTGATCTTGCACTAAGCAGGGGGCTGGACTAGATGGCCTTTTGGCTCCTTCCAGCTCTGCGATTCTACGATTCTATGACTGTTTTGTTTCTCCTGGCATACCCCCAATAACGCTTACCGGCCCTCCTTCTACTGTTGTTTGTTTATGTGTTTTTAATTGGATCGTTTTATCATTTTAACGGTATCTTTCCTTGCTCTGGCGTTCTCACGTTTTCTGCCTTCACCGCTGGATCCGGGGTGGGGGTGGGGTGGAAAGGCAGCATAAAAACCCCTTCCATCAAATGACAATAAAACGCTTCCAAATCCGCCAAGCAAAGTCGAGGTACAGAATCTGCCTCCCTTCCCTTTGTTTTCTCCCTTTCTCCATCTCACCTCCCCCCCACTTTTATTTTCGCTCCCTTCCGCCGACCTCATCTCTTTGGCAGACAGAGTCTATCCCTCCCACCCCCCACCCCCGGTCTAATTTTGCAACCGAGAATTGTCCCCGGTTGAGTTGCTGTGGCTTCCCCCTCCCCCGGCCTCATCCAGCCCCACAGACTCCAAAAGAGCGCATCTTCATATGCGCAGAGCACATTTCCCCCAGGGTGCTGGGGTGGGGGGGAGACACACATGGAGGGATGTGCCGGCGGCTTGGAAGCGCCTTTGCTGGCCTGCAAACCCCATGCTTGGAAACAGATGAGACGCGGAAGGTGGTGTGGGGGGGGGGAGAGGTCTGGAAATGTGATATTTATGACGGACTCCCGCTGAATTGGGAGAGGCAGAAGCGGGGGGGGGAGGGCTGAGAGCGGGCCTTGTCGGAGCTCAGACCTTCCTGGGGTGGGGTGGGATGAAGGCGTGCGGGGTGAGTGGATTTCATCTGGCCGGGGAGAAGTGGACTCCATATGTCCCATCAATTAGGAAACCATTAGGGGATTAGAAAGTCACATTAATAAGGCCCCAACTGGCTCGGAATCAGAAGCTCAGCTGCGAAAGGAGAGGAGCCGAAAGGTCAAAATTAACACTGCTCGATGCAGACAGGGCTCTCCTCTCTCTGGGTAACATTCTGGCAGGCTGTTGTGGGGAGGGGGGGGAGATGTGTTACCCCCCCATTGTTTCAAATCCACCCACCTTGGGGGTGTGTGTTAACCACAGCAGAGCCTGCAGACAGCAGGAACCCATCCTGGAGGAAATTAAATCCTGCGGAAATCTCGCAAGGCCGATCTGCGCTGGGGGCGCGGGGCGCGGGGCGGGGGGGGGTCGATTAGCAGTCTGCGCCTGATCTCCGAGGCGCTGCAGCCACTGTGGGTCGGCCCTGGGGGACATCTTCCGAGCAGCGCGGAGGGGGTCAGGATGCAGGAAGAGGTCATGGCGGAGGTTCAGCGGCTTGCGGGGCATGCTTGGGAGCCCGGCCTCTCCGCACACCGCCCACCAGCAGGGAGAAAGAAGCACGTGAACAGGCATGAAGCTGCTTTCTATGGACTCAGACCCTTGGTCCATCAGAGGCCAGTACTGGCTACTCAGACAGGCAGCGGTTCTCCGGGGTCTCAAACTGGGGTCTTTCACGTCACCTCCAGTTTGGTGTAGCGGTTAAGAGCGGTGGACTCTAATCTGGGAGAGCTGGGTTTGACTCCCCCACATGCAGCCGGGTGGGTGACCTTGGGTTGGTCCCAGTTCTCCCAGAGCTGTTCTTCTCTCAAGGGCAGTCCTCGGGAGAGCTCTCTCAGCCCCACCTCCCTCACAGGATGTCTGTTGTGAGGAGAGGAAGGGAAGGAGATTGTAAGCCGCTCTGAGACTGAGTGAAGGACAGGGTATAAATCCAGTCTCCTCCTCCTCCTCCTCCTCTTTTTCTTCTTCTTTTTCTTCTTCTCCTTCTCCTCCTCCTCGTCCTTCTTATTCTCCTCTTCCTCCTCTTTTTCTTCTTCTTTTTCTTCTCCTCCTCCTCCTCCTCGTCCTTCTTATTCTCCTCCTCCTCCTCCTCTTTTTCTTCTTCTTTTTCTTCTCCTCCTTCTCCTCCTCGTCCTTCTTATTCTCCTCCTCCTCCTCCTCTTTTTCTTCTTCTTTTTCTTCTCCTCCTCCTCCTCCTCCTCGTCCTTCTTATTCTCCTCCTCCTCCTCCTCCTTCTCCTCCTCCTCCTCTTCCTCCTCCTTATTCTTCTCCTCCTCCTCCTCCTTCCTTTTAACTGGGTCCTTCTGCATGCCAAGCAGATGCTGTGCCACTGAGCTACAGCCCTTCCCCAAAAGCAGAGATGCCATCCCACCCTCCTAGGGTTGCCAACTGTGGATGCGGAAGTTCTTGGAGGTTTGGGGGTGGGGCCTGGGAAGGGCAGGACATGCTTGCCAACCTCCAGGTGGGCCACGAAGATCTCCTGGAACCAGAGGTGTAGACTTCTTATTTCCGCCCAGCTCAACCCGGTGCAGGCCCACGCTTTGTAATCCATGCTAAATTACTTAAATATTAAATTATTTATATTTCCAGAAACCATCTGCCATTCACATTGAATCATGTGGTTTGAGAAATACGATTTCCCCGCTCACGATAGCCCGAATCTCAGTCGAAGAAAGAGGACTCCGTAAGAGGAGAGGAGAGATGTCAATGAACTCCTCCACGGAGACAATTTCATTCCTTGTGTGAAAGGGAGTCCTTCGTCACCCCCTCTCTTTTTCCTCGTAGCGTAGGCGGAAGGGTGCGACTGGCTGTCAGACTGCGGGTCAAGTTACTCCCGACAGTACTCTCTTTGGCAGCGATATGTTTATTGAGATTTAAGCATGATCCAGATCATAACGATGCTGCGTCAGAACTGGAGATTTTGGCGGGTGCAATCACAGATATAGGTCATTCAAATGAAACCCCTCCTAATGGTCATTCGTACGGCACATCCATCCCGCCTAGCCATAGCCGTCCTGGTTATGTACTGAATGTGAATCGCTCCTATCTTTTCACATGTTCAGCTTGAGTCTGAATGTGGCTCTTCAGATGTCGCATTGCTATTGGTCGGTTTCGGCGAAACCTGTGTAATTACCCAATCACTGAGTGATATCGTTGCAAAGAGGGAACGGTCCTGATTGGCCTTTATCCCTGCAATGCCATTGGTCTTTAACTTGTTATGGGTGTGGCTTGGACACCCCGGGAGAGTTTAAAAGAAGGAGCTGTGCTCCCCTTGGTTGTCGTGTGTTCCTGACTTACAGTCGCTGTTTAATAAAGCTGAAATCACTTGAAGCTGAATCCTTTGTTGAGTCTCATACTTAACAGTCCTACTCCCCTTTCATCCGGGGGATCCCCTGGAATTACAGCTCATCTACAGACTACAGCTCATCTACAGCTCATCTCAGGGGCGGATGAAGGCTCACTCGTGCCCTACGCCCGGACCCATCTTGGTGCCCCCCTCCTTTCCACACGGACCCCGTCCATGTTAGTTGTTGACCTGTCCGACCAGACACACAACGCCAGTTGCAGCAATACAAAAATTTATTCCTATGATAACACAATATACTGTACCAACGAAGCCAAGCTTTGGCGACCTAAAGTTCTACAAAAATGTAATATGACATCTGTTTTAATATCTCACAAGTTAAATGTATCAAAGTCCCGATATTCATGACCTGAAAGGCCTTTTTCTACATTTTTTTTCACCCTTTCCCCAACTTTCCCAACATTTTTTTTCACCCTTTGCCCCCCTTTGGCCCTGGTGCCCTAAGCGCCTGCTTAGCCTGCTTAATGGTTAATCTGGCTCATCTACAGACTACAGAGATCAGTTCCTCTGGAGGGTGGCCTCTATGGCACTGTACCCCGCTGAGGCCCCTGTCCTCCCCAGGCTCCAACCTCAAAACTCTAAGAGGTTCCTAGTGCTGAACTGGCCACCCAACTCCCTCACCGGTGGCCAGGGGGTAATGGGCAACCCTGATTCCAGGAGATCTCCAGGCCTCCCCTGGAGGCTGGCAACCCTAGTAGGTGTGCATCTAAATGTGTGCCATGGCCTGGAGAATGCAAGACCTGCTGAAGGAAATAGATAAACATATGGAGCAGAAGTCCATCAGTGGCTATTAGCCACAGGGTATAGATGGGAACTCTCAGTCTGGGGCAGGTGATGCACTCTATTCTTGGTGCTGGGGGGGCAGCAGTGGGAGGGCTTCTGGTGTCCTGGCCCCACTGCTGGACCTCCTGATGGCACCTGGTATATTTTGGCCGCTGTGTGGCAGAGTGTTGGACTAGATGGGCCATTGGCCTGATTCAACACTGGCTTCTCTTATGTTCTTATGTTCTTATGCTGCTGTATACGAGTAGCTGTCTTTGTAGCCTCCAGCATTTGCAATGACCCGTCAGTAACGAAACAGGGCTTCTGGAATGCATCACGCCCTCCTGTCACCGGGGGGATCTGGCGAAGAGCTACAAAGGAGGGTCATGTTTTTGCAATTGGAATTTGGCTGGAGGAAGACAAGGGAAGTTCTGCAATGTTACAACTGAAGGTTGCTAAGAAATTTTGGGTGGACGGGGCCTCCTCTGGGTGTGCCGTGGCTTGCTGAGGATCCCAGTTGCCTGCTCTGCGCCTCTCCGTCCCTCTTGTAAAGGTAAAGGTAAAGGTTTCCCTGCTCGAAAGCCAGTCGAATCTGATTCTAGGGTTGTGGTGCTCATCTCCGTTTCAAAGCCGAAGAGCCAGCGCTGTCCGAAGACGTTTCTGTGGTCATGTGGCCGGCATGACTAAACACCAAGGCGCACGGAACGCTGTTACCTTCCCACCGAAGTGGTAACTATTGATCTACTTGCAATTTCTTGCTTTCGAACTGCTAGGTTGGCAGGAGCTGGAACTAGAGACGGGCGCTCACTCCGTCTTGCGGCACCCGGGTCTTGAACTTCTGAACTACTGACCTTCCACAGCCTGCAGTTCAGCGTCTTAACCACTTGAGCCCTCTTGTAAAACCTTCCAAATTGCACATCTATAAATGAGCAGGTATTACACAAACACTGCAGGTCTACAGTGCTCCCCTTTGAAAGGAACAGGCCCTGCAAAGTCGTTTGCTTTGTGGAATGTCAGGTCCGGGGTATTTGTGGGGCAGGGAGTGACATTGTGAAGTCGCTTCCTGTCCGCATCCTGAAGTGACATCACGACGCAAACTGGAAATGATGTCATACTGCTGCATGCCGTCGTGTGACGTTACTCTAGGTCTCTTCACCTCCTGTTCCCGCTGGAAATTCCCACTCTTGGGTTGCCACTTGTCTAGTTTCTGGGAATGCCAGCCTCCAGGTATGACCGGGGGATCCCCTGGAATTACAGCTCATCTCCAGACTAGATCAGTTCCCCTGTAGAAAATGGACGCTTTGGAGGGTGAACACTATGGCTTTGTAACCCACAGAGCTCCTTGCCCTCCCCAGGCTCAATCCCCAAATTTCTAGGAGTTTCTCAGCCTGGATCTGGCATCCCTACTTTCCCATCTCCTACCGTTGGCCAAGATGGACCTGGCAACTTTATTAGCTTCTGATGGCGGGGGTAATCAAAGCGGGGCCTCCGAAAATGACTGCCGTGTATGGGTAGGTTCCCTCTACCCGTATGACCAGGCAAGCAGGTAGGATTTCCCATCAGAACTGGTTGTCGTCCAGGATTTTACTTGGTAGCAGAGAATGTGGTTGCAGGAACAAAATTCACTGAGTTTAATTCTGCCAACAAAAGTCCGTACGGTCAAAGCCATGGTATTCCCAGTAGTAATGTGTGGCTGCAAGAGTTGGACCTGAAGGAAGGCCGAGCGCCGAAGAATAGATGCTTTTGAATTATGGTGCTGGAGAAGACTCTCGAGAGTCCCTTGGACTGCAAAGAGATCAGATCAGTCAATCCTAAAAGAAATTGACCCGGACTGTTCCCTGGAAGGCCAGATCCTGAAGTTGAAGCTCAAATACTTTGGCCACCAAAGGAGAAGGGAGCACTCCCTGGAGAAGACCCTGATGCTGGAAAAGACTAGAGGTCAAAGAAGAAGGGGATGGCAAAGGATGGGATGGTTAGACAGTGTCATCGATGCAACGAACATGAAATTGAGCAAACTCCGGAGCACGACGGAAGCCAGGAGGGCCTGGGGTGATGTGGTTCATGGGGTCGCGAAGAGTCGGACTCGACTGTGTGACTGAACAACAACAAAATTAAAGCAGTGATAAAAAGTGGGTGCCCAAATAATCCATTCAGCAGGATGAGATGACCTATTCATTTCAGTCTATCGGATACATTTTCATCTGATCCTTCTGTAAAGTCGGACTCGACTGTGCGACCGAACAACAAGAACTCCCGGATCCTAACCTGGTCCTTGACAGTATACCACACTAGCTCTCCAAGGCACCGTTCCAGAACAATCAGTGGCCCATTACCATTTTATTTTACCACTGCAGGAAAGCAATGGAATTTTCCACCACAGGTACCTCAATTTGCGTAGGAGGATTGTGGTTCAGTGGTAGAGCATCTCCTTGGCATGCAGAAGGTCCCAGGTTCAGTTCCCGGCATCTCCAATTGACAGGACCAGGCAGCAGGTGATGTGAAAGACCTCCATCTGAGACTCTGGAGAGCAGCTGCCAGTCTGAGTTGGCAATGCTGACTTTGATAAACTAACTCAGGGGTGGGCAAACTGCGGCTCGGGAGCCACATGCGGCTCTTTCACACATATTGTGTGGCTCCCAGCAGGGCAGCTGGGGAAGTGAAGGGGAGGCGTGCATCTGATCCCTTCCTCCCTCCCTCCCCCGTCCCTCCTATCTATTTGCTTCCTTTGTTTCTCTCTCTCTCTCTCTCTTCCCACCTCTTTCATTCTTTCTTTCCACCTCCCCCTCTTTCTCTCTCTCTTAGACAAATAAATATCATTGGACAAATAAATATCATTATCAACATCTGTTTTTACCCCTTTTTGTTTTTATTTTTGGCAGCATCATCTAATGGTGATAAAAAGCAAATCTGCATATTTTCTAAATAAAAATGTGCGCGTAATATTTGTTCATGTCTTGCAGCTCTCGGCCATCTGAAATTTATTCTATGTGGCTCTTACGTTGAGCAAGTTTGCCCACCCCTGAACTAGCTTCATTTAGGGAAGGGGCTGTGGTTCATTGGCAGAGCCTCTGCTTTGGATGCAGAAGTTCCCAAGTTCAGTCCCCGGCATCTCCATTTTAAAAGACCAGGCGGTAGGGGATGGGAAAGACCTCTGCCTGAGACCCTGGAGAGCCGCTGCCAATCGGAGAAGACTATGCTGACTGGGATGAACCGATGGTCTGATTACAGCAGTTTTGGTGTACTGGTTAAGCCCCCTGGCGAACCGCCGCATGCCAGTATTCAGCTAGGGCAGACCATTGCTTTGACTCGGTCTAAGGTCACTTCCTATGGAAGTAAGAGCCAATTTGGTGTAGTGGTTAAGTGTGCACACTCTAATCTGGGAGAACCGGGTTTGATTCCCCACTCCTCCACTCACACCTGCTGATGTGACCTTGGGTCAGTCACAAGCTCTGGCACAGCTGTTCTTGAAAAAAGAGCCATTTCTGTCAGAGCTCTCTCAGCCCCACCGACCTTGCAGGGTGTCTGTTGTGGGGAGGGGAAGGGAAAGGAGTTTGTCAGCCGCTCTGAGATGCCTTTGGACAGTGAAGGGCGGGGTATAAATCCAATCTCTTCTTCTTCTTCTACCTCACAGGGTGTCTGTTGTGGGGAGGGGAAGGGAAAGGAATTTGCAAGCCACTCTGAGACGCCTTTGGGCAGTGAATGGCGGGGTATGAATCCAATCTCTTCTCCTCTTCTTCTTCTTTGGTGTAGTGGTTAAGAGCGGCGAACTCTAATCTGGGAGAACCGGGTTTGATTCCCCACTCCTCCACATGCAGCTGCTGGTGTGACCTGGGGTCAGTCACAAGTTCTCTCAGAGGTGTTCTGCTAAGAGCAGTCCTTGAAAGAGCTCTCTCAGCCCCACCAACCTCACAGGGTATCTGTTGTGGGGAAGGGAAGGGAAAGGAGATTGTCATCCGTCTGAGACTCCAAA